>CM046443.1:74601040-74683820 GCA_025506515.1 Flaveria trinervia
TACAGTGGAAGCACAGGAAAGGATCTAAGTCTACGTGGGAGACTGAAGAAAAGATGAGGCAGCATTACCCAAATCTGTTTGAGGAATAACAGGTTTCGGGGATGAAACGTATATAAGGTGGTGGACTTGTAACACCTGGATATTTTTAAAGAAGAGAAAGAAAGAATAAAACTGAAAGAGAGAGGGTAATAAAAACCCAAGTGGAGGGGTTAAAAATGTACAAAGTACAAAATTTTCTTATAATTTGTACAAAAGGTGGGTAAGGCCGCCCACTCCATGTTACATCACCTTTTTCAAGTCGATTTTAGAGAGGAAAGCAGAGAGCTCTCGGATTGTTAAGAAGGAAGAAGAAAAATTCAAATGCAAGGTAAGAATTCTTGGTTTTTAGGTGTTCTTGTTGGGTTTTTAGCCCCGGTTCATGCTCATGTGTTGTTTGTGTGTTCGGGTGTGTGTGTTTTGGAGAGTTTCTAGGCGGTTGAACTCATAGTGCAAACAGGTTTGAAGGAAGTCATACTCAAAGGCTACTAAGGTGAGTTTTACAACTCCCTTTTACATGTTTTAACTGATTTTAGGGATGGAAATGCATGTGTGAATGTTTTTATAAATGTCGGTTTTATACCCGTAAGTGTGTGTATGTGTGAATGTGGGTGGGATTTGATTTTGGATGATCTTGATGATATGATGGTTCCATGTTCTTGTAATGATGCTCAGAATATAAGAAATAAGCCTAGAACATGAGGTATGTTGTATTGGGACTGAATTATGATGATAATAGTGTGAGTTAGTTGCCCATGCGCCTAGATTGGCCCCATGCGCCTAATAGTCGAATTTTCCTAAGTGTTTTCCCATGCGCCCAAAACCCATACGCCTAAATAGTAGCCATGCACCTAGGAATACGCTGAAACTGACTAAGTATACATGCACCTAAAAAGTCTATGCGCCTAGACACTCATACGCCTGCATAGTGCCCATGCGCCTAGATTTTGCTAGAAAGACTAAGAGTTGTGTCGGGCGCCTAAGTAGTGCCCTTGTGCCCAGAATCTTTCCCTTGCGCCTAAGTATTCACACGCGCCCAGAAGGCCATGCACCTACGGCTTAGTATTAATTTTTGAATTTTGGGGAAAATGTTAAATGTAGGCTTTGACTTGGGATGTTCTAGGGGGTGATGGAAGTTGACCTTGTGATGATGGATGATGTATGTTATGTCATGTATGATGATATTATGCTTATGTATGGTTATGTTCCTTATTATGCATGTTTATTTTCGTGGCTTTACATGGTATGATTATGAAAGTAAATGGAAAGTATTATGTAACGTAAAGTGGAAGATAATGAAAAGAGGAACATAAAGAACAAAAGAATGCATGCATTCATGAATGAAAGAAAGTAAAGAAAGTCTTGCAAGAAATGTATGAGGTTCACACCCATTGAAGGGTGTTAGCTCAACCGTGTCTGGGTTAGCTACCTAGGAAGGATACACACTGGGGTCTAATCCTTGTGATTGACCATATGTATGGGACCCTTGTCACTTACCCCAGTATTGTGGTCAGGCCACCAAGCACATTGTATAGGGGTCTATCTATAAACTTCGGCCCAGTAGTCGTTATATGGATGGCGGTGGGGTAAGCACATGGCATTGGTCAAGAATAAAAGATGAATGTTAATTATGAGTGTACTTGCCCTAGGCCTAAGGGTCAGGTTTGTGCACAATGTTCGGGGAACAGTACATGTCATCGGAAGATAACGAATGATAACGATGATGTACAATAATGAATGAACGAAAGTTAATGAATGATGAAAGATAATAATAATTATTATCTATATGTATGTATGATGTATGATCGCGTATGCAAGTAAGAATGGTTTTAAATGAAGGAAAAGTATTTTATTTTATAAAACTAAAACTTACCCAGCAACGCTGACTTTTATGTGTTTCTAGTTGGCAAGTAGTTGTTACTGAGGATGGCACAGGGCGGCTACTTGGCAATATTTGGATGGTATCCGTTTTTTAAATTATAATATTTTTTGTGATGTAATGCAATGATTTTAACCATAAACCATAAGGTCCCGTTCCCGGGACGCTTACAGCTGGTAAGTCATTGCACATAAAACATATAATTTCATTAACTTGATAAAAACATTTCAGCGGAAAAATTTAGCAACAACATTTTCATTGCATAACAAAAGCTTTTGCAAAATAATACATTGTCATCAAATTCCAAAATACATGTTGCATTTCAACACAAAAGCATTATAAATATGGATGCCATCCAAAAGAGCTGAGTAGCTGCCCCGTGCCACCCTCAGCAACATTACCTGCCAACTGGAAAATGCATAAAAAGTCAGCGTTGCAAAGTGACTTCTAGTTTTAAAATAAAACATACTTATATTTCGTTTAAAACCATTCTTTACAATCATACATGGTCATGCACTATACATACACATAGATAATATCATTATTATCTTCATCGTTCATTTGTTAACTTTCACTCATACGTTCACCATTACTTCTTTACATTCTATCCAAAAACATGAACTTTACCCCACCAATATGCATAAAGAGTGTTTTGGGCTGAGGTCTATCATAGACCCCATACATTGCGCTAGGTGGCCTTACCACAGTACCAGGGTAAATTCAGGTGTACCATTGTCTTGTGCTATACACCATCCGTCACGCATAAAGCGAGTACTGGGCCGAGGTCTATCATAGACCCCATACATTGTGCCCAGTGGCCTGACCACAGTACCAAGAGATAAGCAACAAAGGTTCTATACAAATGGTCAATCACAAAGAAGGACCCCGATGAGCATCCTTCAGGGGTAGCTAACTTGCACACCGTTGAACTAACACTCTTCATTGGGCGTGTTTCCACATACAAGGCTTGCAAGACTTACTTTACTTCCCTTTGTTCATTAATGCATGCATTCTGTCATTATGTTCCTTTTTTCATTATCTTCCACTTTATGTTACATAATACTTTCATTTCATTCGTTAACATTCAACGTAAAGCCATAGGAAGGAAAACATACAATGTAAGGAACATCAACATACACAGTCAACATCATCATACAGGGCATCATACATACATAACAAACATCATACATACCATCATGCATAAGCATCAAACATACATCATAACATGCCCATCATAACATTTATTACCTCAAAAAGTCAACTTACATAGCCCCCGGGAACCTCCCAAGTCAAAGCCTAAATTTCACTTTTTCCCCAAAAAGTCAAAAATTTTTCTAAGTGTTCATCCGAATTTCCCTTTTTGTTCATCCGCATTTCTTTTTGTTCATCCGCATTTCTTTTTCTCATCCGCATTTGTTCATCTGCTTTGACTTTACTCATCCACATTTCTACTACTCTTTCGCATTTGTTCATCCGCATTGACTTTGTTCATCCGCATTTGCTCAGTCACATGAACTTACTCATCCGCATTTGTTCATTCACATGACTTACTCATCCCATTTTTTTAGTCGCATGAACTTACTCATCCCCTTTTGTTCATTCGCATGACTTACTCATCCTCATTTGTTCATTCGCATGACTTACTCATCCGCATTTGACTTAGTCATCCGCATTGACTTCCTCATCCGCATTGACTTTCCATCCGCATTGACTTTCCATCTGCATTGACTTTCCATCCGCATTAACTTTCCATCCGCGTTGACTTTCCATCCATATTGACTTTCCATCCGCATTGACTTTCCATGCGCATTGACTTTCCATCCGCATTGACTTTCCATCCTCATTGACTTTCCATCCGTATTGATCTCCATCCGCATTTGTCAACACTTAAGCAGTTTTCTAAACTTAGGCGTATGAACTACTTTTTGGGCGTATGAGCAGCTTAGGGCACACTATTCATAAGATTCAGTCCCCAAATCTGATCTTACATGCTCTAAGCTTAAATCTTACATTCTAAGCCTTAGAAACACAATCATAACATCATCAAGCATGAACATAGACCAAAATCACATCACACCCGCAACATACACATATACGTACATACAGGTATAAAACCTAGTTTTATAAAAACATACATACATGCATTTCCAACCCCAAAATCAATTAAAAGAAGTAAAAGAGGGGTTCTAGAACTCACCTTTGCAGCTCTTGAGTATGGCTTCTTCCAAACTCGTCTGCAATTGAGTTCAACCGCCTAGAAACCCACTAAATACACACACAACTGAACATACAAACACACACAACCAAACATACAAACACACATAAGCATACAAATGAGGCAAGGCTAGTTAAAAACACTTAAAAACCATGAATTCTTTCCTTGAATTCCAATTTTTAGCACATCTTCAAAAAGACCCAAGAGTTCTGCTCTTTTCTTTCTCTCTCAAAAAATCTGAAGATCTGGAGGTTGTAAGAGGAGAGTGGGTGGGCATGCCCACTTTACACCCACTTTCAAACCTTTTTGTCCTTTTGACACTTTTACCCCTCAACATGGGTAAAATATCTTTTCTTTCTTTTTCTTCACTTTATTCTTTCTTTATTTTACTCTAAATGAATAACCGGGTGTTACAAGTCCACCCCCCTTATATAGGTTTTGACCCCGAACCTATTGTTCCTCAAACAATTGTGGGTAATGTTGTCTCATCTCTTCTTCAGTCTCCCACGTAGACTCAGATCCCTTTCGGTGCTTCCACTATACACGCACCAGAGGAACCTCTTTATTTTTAACCTTTTCTCTTTACGATCAATGATCGCCACTGGTTGCTCCACATAATTGAGCCGTTCATCTACCTTGATATCCTCCAGTGGTACAACCATATCGTCGTCTGCTAAACATTTCCTCGGATGAGATACATGGAATGTTGGGTGAATTCCACTTAACTCACCTGGTAACTCCAATCTATAGGCCACTTCTCCTACTCTAGCAATGATTCGGAAAGGCCCTATGTAACTTGGGCTCAACTTGCCCCACTTTCTGAACCGAATGATACCCTTCCAAGGTGAGACTTTCAACATAATCTGTCACCCACCTGGAACTCATTCGGTCTACGTCGTTTATCATCATACGACTTTTATCTATCCTTGGCTGCCTTCATGAAGGCCTTGATCTTTTCAAGCTTCTCAGTCATAGCCTCGATCACCTCATCGCTCCCTAACTCCTTCTAACCAATATCACCCCAACACACGGGTGTCCTACATCTCCTACCATATAGCATCTCATAAGGGGGCATACCAATACTAGCATGATAGTTGTTGTTATATGAGAACTCAACTAACGATAAGTGGTCATGCCGACTTCCTCCAAAATTGATGACGCATGCCCGAAGCATATCTTCCAGCGTCTGAATTGTCCTTTCTGACTGGCCATCTGTCTGGGGGTGATAAGCCATACTAATATGCAGCGCATCCCCATTGCATCGTGGAATTTCTTCCAAAATTTAGATGTAAACCGGGTGTCACCATCAGACACAATAGACATCGGCACACCATGACGAGTTACAACTTCCTTGATGAATAGATCCGCCAACCTCTCGGATGAATATGTCTCGCTGATCGGTAGGAAGTGAACACTCTTCGTTAAATGGTCAACTATCACCTATATGGCATCATACCCTTTCGGGGTATGCGGTAGCTTCGTAATAAAATCCATGGTGATATGCTCCCACTTCCACTCTCGTATATCCAAAGGTTGGATCTTCCCATATGGCTTTTAGTGCTCGGCCTTCACTTGTAAACAAGTAAGCCATTTACTCACATACTCCACCACATCACGCTTCAAACCCGGCCACCAATAATCCTTATTCATGTCTTGGTACATCTTTATAGCATCGGGATGAATAGAGTACCAAGTCTTGTGGGCTTCATCTATAATCTTCACGCGTAGATCCCCAAAACGAGGAATCCACATTCTTCCAAATCGGGTTCTAACACCAAGTGTGTTTTCATCTAATTCCGCAACCAGACCTCTCATTCATTTAGAGTTAAGATGATCTTCTTTTAGTGCCTCATCCTGAAACTCCTTAACTTGCTTCATCACATCCGAGGTCATGATTAACTGGTACGCTTTCACCCGAATCGGCTTGGGTCTCTCCTTCCGGCTAAGGGCATCCGCCACCACATTGGCTTTGCCCAGATGGTAATAGATCTCGCAATTGTAGTCTTTTATGAGCTCCAACCATCACCTTTGCCTCATGTTCAGGTCCTTCTGCTCGAAGAAGTACTTCAAGCACTTGTGGTCGATGAATATGGTGCACTTTGTACCGTATAGGTAGTGCCTCCATATCTTTAATGCGAAGACCACAACTGCTAACTCCAAGTCATGAGTAGTGTAATTAACCTCATGAACCTTTAACTGTCAGGATGCATAGGCTATAAATTTTCCCCTCTACACTAACACACACCCCAACCCTGAGTAAGAAGCATCAGAATAAACCACAGAACAGGAGCTCACTTCCACCGAGTAACGACAGAACAGGAGCTTGAGTGAATCTCGACTTTAACTCCTCAAAAGCCTACTCTTGAGCTTGGCGCCATACAAACTTTACATCTTTGCAGGTCAACTTGGTTAGTGGAGAAGCGATCTTGGAGAAGTCTTGAATGAATCTCCGGTAATATCCCGCCATTCCCAAGAACCAACGAATCGTAGATGACGTCTTTGGTGACTTCCATTGCATTACCGCTTCCACCTTTTCTGGATCCACCATAATTCTCTCGGGATTCACCACATGACCCAAGAACTGAACTTCGCGCAACCAGAATGCGCACTTGGAGAATTTTGCATATAACTTTTCCTACCTCAACATCTCCAACACTACCCTAATGTGACCGGCATGCGCCTCCTTGCTCTTCGAATAAATCAGGATATCATTGATAAACACAATCACTGATTTATCTAACATCGGCTGACACACTCGATTCATTAGATCCATAAAAGCAGCCGGCACATTGGTCAAACCAAATGACATAACGAGAAACTCGTAGTGACAATGACACGTGCGAAAAGCTGTTTTAGGAATATCCTGCTCTTTCACTTTTAGCTAATGGTAACCCGATCGAAGATCTATCCTTGACAACCAACTGGCACCTTGAAGTTGATCAAACAAATCATCGATCCTCTATAATGGGTACGGATTCTTCACCGTCAACTTGTTCAGCTCACAGTAGTCTAAACACATCCTCAAGCTACCGTCTTTCTTCTTCACAAATAGAACCGGAGCACCCCAAGGAGAGATGCTCGGCCGAATGTACCCCTTATCAAGTAGCTCTTGTAATTGCTCCATCAAATCCTTCATCACAGTCGGAGCCAACCGATACGGTGTCTTAGCAACAGGTTGGCCACCCGGTATCAAATCCATTTGAAATTCAATTTCACGGTCGGGTGGTAATCCTAGTAAATCTTTTGGAAACACGTCCGGAAAGTCACACACCACCGGTACATCGGACAGTTGTGGTGTTGGCGTATCCACGTCCTTCACATAAGCCAAGTAGGCACTACATCCACGCCACATGCATTTTCCCGCCACCGCCATCGAAATCACCTTAGGGATCGTAGTGACTCGATCACCATAAACCATCACCAAACTCCCGTCAGGCGCTGTCAAACGAATCATCTTCATGCAACACGCAATGTTCGCCTCGTAGTCCGCTAACCAATCCATCCCCAGGACTACATCAAACCCACCTAAGGTCATCACGAATGGTTTAACAGGAAATCTCTAACCTTCTAATTCCACGTCACAGCCTTCTATCACCTCAGAAATTCTGGTAGATTTACCTATGGCAATTTCTACATCAAAGGGCGCATCCACACTCTTACTAGTAACAAGTAGTTTAGCACAGAAAGCAGCAGAAATAAAACTTTTACTAGCACCAGAATCGAATAACATAGAGGCTAAAGTTTGGTTTACTAGAAGCGTACCTGACACAACATCGGGGTCCGTTCTAGCCTCCTCCTGCGTCATCGTAAATGCGCTGGCGCTCGCCCTCAGTCCTCTTCCTCCAGTCTTCTTCAGTCCTGAACCTTCAGCCTTGGCTTCTTACAGTCTTTACTCATATGACCCTTCCCACCACAGTTAAAACATTTGACCACACGACAGTCCCACGCTATGTGCCTAGTCCTCCCACATTTGAAGCATAAGTTCGATCCCCACCTACATTCCCCACTTTGCCCCCTTCCATATCTGCCACACTTTTTCGACCCAACACCAGATGTGACCACACGACGGTCATCTACCTGTGTCTTCTTGTTACTCGTCGAGGCACCACCCCGACCAAACCTTTTTCCATTTCAATTCCGATCACTACTACCTTTCTTGCTACCTTCAGTCACCACCACAGTCCTTTCATCATACAGTCTCCCTGCCAAATCAACTGCCAACCTAAACATGCTCGGTCGGGCAGCGATCATGCACCTACGGATATCCGTCGGCAAGCGCTGAATATACCTCTTGATTTTTCATGACAAGGGTGTCACTTGGTCCAGCACTAGACATGCCATCTCATTGAACTTGGTGGTGTACTGCTGATGTATCATCGTCCCCGCCTCCAACTACAAGAACTCTCTCTCAACCTTGTCCATCTCAATGAGGACAAAACTCCTCAATCACCAATCTTTTCAACTCAGACCATTTCATTCTCCCAATAGCCCGACTACCCTCAGCTTGGACAATATTGTCCCACTAGCATAAACCTGAGTCCACAAAAGAGTGGGCACCAAACTTCACTTTCTGATCCTCTCAGCACTCGCTGACGTTCAGAACAACTTCCATTTCTCTCACCCACCGGTGAGCAGCAGCAGCAGTGCCGTTAGATCAAAAGTAGGGCGCTTGCATCATTGAAATGCCCCAAAGTTGGAACCCCGGGTTGCCTCTGGCATAGGCTTGTCTTCTTCCTCTTCCTCTTCGTCATGAGAGAAAATGATAGGATCTTCTGCATGACCTGATGCACTTCCTCCACAACCGCCTCCTTCACTAAGGCTCTCAGATTAGCACTCTCTTCTCCGCCCTCTGGATGAGGGATCTTGGGTTCTTCATGAACCACCTTTTTGACTCTAGGTCTTCTTCTCGTGACCCGTGGTTCAGCACCACATCCACCACCACCTCCACCACGCGAAGCTTTGTGATGATCTACCATCGGCCATCCTCTACAACACACTGAAAAGTTCAAACACCAACACGGTCATTCAAGGGAACAACTTAGTTTGTATCAAGTATAGTAAGTCCTTAATTACGGTGGCCAGTTGTGATTAGCCACTTACTTTACTCTTCATACCCCAAGCATTACCTATCCTGACTACATCAGTATCTAAATCTACATATAGCACATAACATGTGCACATAACATGCGCACATAGTGCCGGTTATCATTGAGAAAATACCTAATGGCACGTAGCTACTCGGACTGGCATCCCTTCCCAATCTGTCCTATTTTCAGTTTAAGTTTAGGTTTATTTTGAAAATTTACCCGTTTCACATAAACTTTGGCTCTGATACCAACTTGTAAGGCCCTATTCCCGGGACACATACAGCTGGTAAATCATTGCACATAAAACATATAATTTCATTTACTTGATAAAAACATTGCAGCGGAAACACTTAGAAACAACATTTTCATTGCATTACAAAAACTTTTGCAAAATAATACATTGTCATCAAATTCCAAAATACATGTTGCATTTCAACACAAAAGCATTATAAATACGGATGCCATCCAAAAGAGTTGAGTAGCTGCCCCGTGCCATCCTTAATAGCATTACCTGCCAACTGGAAAATGCATAAAAAATCAGCATTGCTGAGTGAGTTCTAGTTTTAAAATAAAACATACTTTATCTTTCATTTAAAATCGTTCTATACAATCAAACGTGATCATGCACTATACATACACATAGATAATATCATTATTATCTTCATCATTCATTCGTTAATATTCATTCATACGTTCGCCATTACTTCTTTACATTCCATCCAAAACCATGAACTTTACCCCACCATTATGCATAAAGCGGGTTCTGGGCCGAGGTCTATCATAGACCCCCATACATTGTGCCTGGTAGCCTGACCACAGTACCAGGGTCAATTCAGGTGTACCATTGTCTTGGGTTATACCTCATTCATCACGCATAAAGCGAGTACTAGGCCGAGGTTTATCATAGACCCCCATACATTGCGCCAGGTGGCTGACCACGGTACCAAGAGGTAAGCAACAAAGGTTCTATACAAATGGTCAATCACAAAGAAGGACCTCGGTGAGCATCCTTCTAGGGTAGCTAACCCGTACACCATTGAACTAACACCCTTTATTGGGCGTGTTTCCACATACAAGGCTTGCAAGACTTACTTTACTTCCCTTTGTTTGTTAATGCATCCATTCTATCATTATGTTCCTCTTTTCATTATCTTCCACTTTATATTACATAATACTTTAATTTCATTCGTTAACATTCAACGTAAAGCCATGGGAAAATAAACATACAATGTAAGGAACATCAACATACACAGTCAACATCATCATACATGGCATCATACATACATAAGATACATCATACATACCATCATGCATAAGCATCAAACGTTACATCATAACATGCCCATCATAACATCTATAACCTCAAAAAGTCAACTTACATAGCCCTCAGAACCTCCCAAGTTAAAGCCTAAATTTCATTTTTTCCCCAAAAAGTCAAAAATATTTCTAAGTATTCATCCGCATTTCCCTTTTTGTTCATCCGCATTTCTTTTTATTCATCGGCATTTCTTTTTATTTATCCGTATTTCTTTTACTCATCTGCATTTGTTCATCCGCATTGACTTTACTCATTCGCATTTGTTCATCCGCATTAACTTTGTTTATCCGCATTTGCTCAGTCGCACGAACTTACTCATTTGAATTTGTTCATTCGCATGACTTACTCATCCGTATTTGTTCAGTCGCATGAACTTACTCCTCCGCATTTGTTCTTTTGCATGACTTACTCATCCACATTTGTTCATTCACATGACTTACTCATCCGCATTTGACTTACTCATCCGCATTTGACTTACTCATCCTCATTGACTTCCTCATCCGCATTGACTTCCTCATCCGCATTGACTTTCCAACCGCATTGACTTTCCAACCGCATTGACTTTCCATCCGCATTGAATTTCTATTCCCTTTAACTTTCCATCAGCATTTGTCAACACTTAAGCAATTTTCTTAACTTAGGCGTATGAACTATTGTTTGGGCGTATGAGCAGCCTAGGGCACACTATTCATCTGATTTAATCCCCAATCTCATCTTACATGCTCTAAGCTTAAATATTACATTCTAAGCCTTAGAAAAACAACCATAACATCATCAATCATGGACATAGACCAAAATTACATCATACCTGCAACATACACATATACATACATACGAGTAGAAAACCCAGTTTTATAAAAACATACATACATGCATTTCCAGCCCTAAAAACAGTTAAAATATGTAAAAGAGGGGTTCTAGAACTCACCTTTGCAGCTCTTGAGTATGGCTTCTTCCAAACTCGTCTGCAATTGTGTTCAACCACCTAGAGACCCACTAAAAACACACACAACCAAACATACAAACACACATAAGCATACAACCGAGGCAAGGCCAGTTAAGAACATTAAAAAACCATGAATTCTTACCTTGTGTTGATCCATATGTACCTAGTTTACGATCTTAATGTAATATGTATGTCATGTCCTAAATGTAATGAAACGTATGAGTTGAATGAAACATAATATGTGGTTGTTGATCTTAATGTTTAATGTTTTAGTGTATGTTTTAATGTTTATCATTTATTAACACATATTGAACCAACTATATAGGTTTGTGGTTGTTTGAATAAATCATAATCAAAGAATGATTGAGAAACATATTCAAACTTAGTCATATGAAGTTCTCATGCGAATGGCCCATGTTAATGGACCATACACATGAAGAACTTCATGCTAATGAACCAGTCACACGACTGAACCAGGAGACTGGATCAGTCGCACAATTGTGACATGAGCTTGACTCAGTTGCACGACTGAACACTCAGTCGTGCGAATGGATCAACCGCATGACTTAGTCGCATAATTGAACCATGCTAATGGTTCAGTCGCACGAATGAGTAACCCTAACCAATAAATACCACTTAATTCATGGAAAAACGTAACACTTTGAAGAATTCGACTCCTACTCGTACCCTAGCCGTCCATAACGTCCAAGAAAGTCGGTCCAAGTTCGTAGATCGTTCTTGATCGATTCCTAATCGTTCTTAACGTTTAGTTTAATCTTATATCGATCGGGTTAACGTTCTCACTAATTGGATCGCCAATCAAATAGGATTCCGCATTATTTAAGTTGGTATACACGTGAATCAGTTAGTACTCCGTCTAGTACATGGCCCATAACAAGTGGTATCAGAGCTTAGGCTCTTGATTTACGTGTGATTCAAACGATTTTGATCTAAAAATCGTGTTTTTCACGCAAAAACGTAATCTTTTTGTGTCAAACAGTGTTTTGGAAGTGACTGGGTTTGAGTAAGAGTGATATTCTTACTAAGAATCGAATATGATAATCAAGTCAATGATTAAGTGGCAGAAACAAACAATCAAAGAACATTCAAAGCAAGAAAATTACTCATAAATGATGTTTGTATTGATATATGAAAGTTGATAAGTTACAGAGAATAATTACAACAAAAGTTCTCTATCTATCATCCGTCACCTCAGTACGAGGATAACTATTCTATTTATAGGCAGACAAGATGCGTTTACAAAATGACTAAACTACCCCTGACTTATGACATAAGAAACTAGTCTAAGTCTTGATCCGCATCTCTGCTTGTTCATCCGCATTGACAAATGCGGATGAGATAATCTTGATTAGCATTTCCACTTGGTCATCCGCATTAGTAAGTTGGTCATCCGCATTGGTTAATGCGGATTAACAAATACTTGTGCGCATTTGGTCGGTCATCCGCATTGTCAATGCGGATGAGCAGAGTCTTGTCCGCATCTTTTTTGTTCTTCCGCATTAGTCAATGCGGAAGAGTAACTTGTTCAGCATTAGTATTATGTCTTCCGCATTAGTCAATGCAGAAGAGTAAACACTTGTCCGCATCAGAGTTATGTCTTCCGCATTAACTAATGCAGAAGATAACACTTGTTATTTTCCTTGCAGATCTTCATCCGCATTGGTTCTTGGACTTGTGGGATTTCAGCTAAGCAATCATCAATTCACCCATTAAGTTGGCATGTATGATCCTTTCAGGGTGCAACAATACTCCCCCTAAGGATTATACAGCCTAGTTTTCCTCAATGTTTAGGAGGTGATTGATGTTATGATGATTCAGCTAGGTCTTGTGGAGGTAATATGAATGCAGCTTGAGTAGGGTCCAGGATAGCCTTGATCATGTTTACCAAATTAGTTGCTTCTGACATCTACTCTATATCACATGGATCTTCATTTTGCTCATGTTGTAGATGGAGATTGTAGAAAGACCATCTCTATGAATCAGTAAGCTCCCCCCACATCCACATCAAGTTTAACAATATTTCCAAGTTGTAGTGGTATTTTCTTCTTCTTTCTTTTGTCTCTTTTAGTATTTATTCGATCATATGCCAGTTTTAACAACTTGATGCATTTCAGAAAGAAGTGCATGTCTTGTTCACCCAATTTTTTGTTTAATTCCCTGAAGTGGCTGGTATAAATGTAGTGGATGTATGATTCATCAAGTAATCTTACTTCATATCCATGAATAGTCTTATGTCAGCTTCCTCCTTTCCTCCCCACTTCCTTTCAATCACCATCTCATAGGTTTTCTCATCATAATACACGTTTGAGATGGGAGTGGAGGAATAAGTACCAGACACTACTTTCCTCTTTAATGATTCGGTTGGCTTTACCTTCAACTCAGGGAATACAATTTCTTCTGCTTGCACCTTTTTCTTCTTATCCAGGGGATTGACAAAAGTTTTATCTTTTCTCAAGCAAATTGTCTTTATTAAATTGAAGCTGTTTGTTCTTCTGAACATCTTAAGTATGTTCTTAAATTCATATCCCCTGAACATAGCAGCATGATTGATCAGTTCAAGTTGAGCTAGCTCCTTCAAATCATAAATCTCAAGGGCATTTACAAGAGCTGAGTACTCTATAAAGAATTGTACTAGCCCTGAGATCTCTTCACCATGAACATATTCCATGTGCTGTCATACTTCCAGGCTATTATCTTTTGATCTACCTTACCTTGGGAGTAAACACCCCTTATCAGTTCTACAGTAGTCAGTCCTTCTTGCAGTTTCAACTGAGATGGTTCTGCAAACCATTCAGGGTACTTGTGAAGCATTGGGGCAAGTAGTTCTTGGTCTTTTTGGTTCAACATCATGTCTTCAGCTGACACTCTGCTTCTTGGTTGGTCATTGACAATTCTGCTTTCAGCTTCTTGAGTTTTTTTCTTTTCATTGATCAATTGAATAGTTGCAGCTCTTAAGAATTTGTTTTCATGTTAGCAATCCTTCTTCTTGTGAATCCTGACTTGAGAGATATTCCTTCATTTCCTTATCAGACATATTATAAGGATCCAGAAATAATGATTCATAGGATGAGGATGATTCTTCATTTGAGATAGTTTGTGTAGGGGACCCCTTCTGGGCAATGGTATTTCATACCCTGTTGATTTTTTCAAAGATGAATCTTTATGCTTTGGAGTATCCTTTGTCATTGTTCTCATATTCAGTGTCTATTGTTGGATCAAGTAACATTTTTTCTTTCTCTTCCGCCTCCTTCATTCTCTCACAAGTCATTCCAAACACTTCATCAGGATCACAGCCTTGATTCATCAGAAACATGGCTTTAATCATCAAGTCATCAGTTTGTGCTTTGTTTACCATGTCTTCCACTGCCTGTTCTGCTTTAATAGGACTGCCCATGAGAACATCCTTTTCAACTTCTTATCCAGCAGCAATTTCACCTTCTTCTAAATCAATTGCACCAGCCAATTTCTTCAACTGAGCTTCTGCCTGCTCATGTTCTTCCAAAAATTCAGCAATTGCTGCTAGACTTCTTAGGTCATCTTTTTGTTTCTTTGTTGGTTCTTCTTCAACTATTGGTCTCTTACCTTTGGCTTTTTCAGCTAAGTACTTCCTCTTTTGTGAGTAAGTTTGAAGTTGAGGGCTAGAGGTTTCAGCTTGTTCTTCTAGTTCAGGTACCTTTTCAGGTGTGTTTGGCTCTTGATCCTTCATTTTACTTTTCTCCTTCTCTTTCTGTTCTATTTCAGTTTCTTCTTTCCTTTCTTTTTCATAATTTTCTTTGAGTTCTTCTTATTGTTCTTCAGATAACGACATAGCAGGGACAATTTGCAGAGTTAATTCTTTTTCCAAAGGCACTGGTGATTTGGGGATAAAAACAATAGGCTCTGACTCAGTTCTTTGGTTGTTTATGAATTCCCAAAAATCATCATCAATGCTGAATTGTTCAGATGAAAAACTATCCAATGCACTGAAGAGTTCTTCAAATTCACCTTTTTCATAGTTAGAGTAATTTGTGTTCCAGAATACACTACCATATCTAGACTTTGATATTTAAACTCAGTTTGACTTTCATCATCTCCTTTTTCTTCATCTACATCTTCCTTTTCTTGTTCTTCTTCTCATCATCATTACACTTCAGTTCTTTGGATCTTAATCATCATTTCAAGCTCAGATGTCCTTTGTTCTTGTTGTCAATTTCCTTTTCAAGTTTTGAGATGATATCAACTTGTTCTTCTATGATATTTTCTTGTTCCTCCATTGCAATTGTTTGAATTTCAAGTGTGTCAATATGTCCACTGACTTCATCTCTAGAACATTTTAGTGCAACTTTTAAATTCTCAATCTCCTAGTCTTGTTTTTTTCTTTCAGCTACATATTTCTCTTTAAGTTCTTTCAATTCACTTTCTTTCTCATCCAGTTCCAATATTCTATCATTGATAATTCCAGCTCTCCTGTTTAAGGTTCTTTCCATCCTTTCCACTTTAAGTAAGAGCTCAGAGATTAGTTCATCCTTTTCATCTGGCCTGTTGATGTTAGTGTTAGGACCTGGTATTCGACTGAAATACCTAGAGATCACGTGTATACCGGATCAAATAGTGCGGAGTCCTATTTGGTTGGCGATCCAATCAGTGAGAACACACGAAGAATCAATCAAGGATTGAAACTAACGTTAGAAATCGATAAGGAATCGATCTAATGTGTTCTATGAACTTGGAGAACGATTTGGAAGGTTTCTGGACGGCTAGGGTTCGTATGGAATTGAACTTTTTCGAATCCCCTCGTTTTTCACGAATTGAGTTGTATTTATAGGTTGGCACTCTTCAATCGTGCGACTGAACCATAGTTTGGTTCAGTCGTGCGATTGAACCATGCGGTTGGTTCATTCGTGCGACTAAGTGTTCAGTCGTGCGATTGAGCCAATTATGTTACAGTCGTACGACTGATCCAGTCTCCTGGTTCAGTCGTGCGACTGAGTCAATCGTATGAGGTTCTTCATGCTTATGGTTCATTCGCATGAGCCATTCGCATGGGAACTTCATTAAGTTAAGTTTGAATGTTTTAGTTAATTAATATAATATTATATGTAATCATTCAAGTAATCATAAACTCAATCAATTCATTTACGACTCATTAATGAACTATTAAACATTATAACCAACAGACTATCAACATCAGTTCATTAATCATACCAAACAAGATCTATTACATCACATATCACGATCTAGGGACATACATGTATCAAAAACTCCCCCTTGGACCTAGATCTCTCTAATGTCTTGTTTTCTTCATTACCTTCTCATATTTCTTGTACTTGTCCTCTTGTGTGACTCCCGCGTGAATATCAAACGCGAAACAAAGTCGTATAACATTTTGGAACTGGAGGGCTTGTACAATGTCTTGTGTGTCATAGAATAGTGGCCACTTGTATAATGTATAGACATCATTAGCAGACAAGTTGGTTAGCCACATTGGGTCGAATACCCTGACAGTATCCATTTGATCCCCTTTGTTCAGAACTATGACAGCTTCAGCAGTTCTCAATCATAGTACCACCATTTGAAGTGTGGAGTGAGGTCATGTGGCATTTCCCTGAGAGGGATTCTCGACATAGTGCGAGGAGGACTCCACTTAAACACAATCTTAGGTTTTCCAGACCTTCTAATATACCTTGTAGGTTGTTAAGGTCTGAAGTTAATCCACCTGGAGTGGTACTCTTTCTTTAGGGCAGCCTCAAACCAGCCTGACATTTTTCTCGGGTCAGCATACAACAGCTTCAACTTGGCCAGCTGGTTGAGCTCCAATCCAGGTAGAGTCTTTAGATCATGTGGAAATCTAAAGTACTCTATGCCCCTTTCCCTCTTAACGACATAAATGTTAAGATCATCAAAATATGCCCATGCTATAATCCTGCCTGACACCGTAAGATTTTTCTTGACGCTGTAGAACTTGGTGTAGGCATCCCTCTTCGGTGAATCACGTTGGGCTCTGACTTCTTTAAAACATTCAGCCCATTCAGCCTTTCGAATGTATACGTCATCGTTTGAGGCTTGGGCTGTTCCTTCGGTCTTTCCTGCTTCCTGCTCCATCTTGTCTAGTACCTCAAACATATCACTGACTAGGGACTCTCACCAGATTGGGGACCACATTACCCGCGTTGTCAGCGTATTGAGGGTACTCTTCAGCAGCAATATCTTCAACCTCACCTTCATCAACGTCGTGTAGTTCGTCGTCACTGGTTGAATCAACTGTTGGAGCATCCTTGACAATATCATCAGGATTGAGTCTGAACATTTCTGCCAGTTGCTCGTTAGACAGGTCGTGAATTATTTCACCTTCTTCAGGTGTATAACTCACTGACCTTCTGACAATCCCTTGCAGATCAAGAATCATTGTGAGTTGAGACTTGACCTGTTGAAGGGGAGCAATATCAAACTCATCTCTGTGGTACTTTGGATCTGTTTGATTTACACATTTCACATTCAAATCATTAGTAATATATCAAACAAAATGCATTAAGTTAATAAAACATTCAGTACATCGTTTTTCAATACAGAATACAAAAGTAATTAAATACATAAACATCCACTATTTACTTTTATCCTGTATGCTAGTCTCTTCGTGTGAAGGTGCAGAAGTAGAAGCTGACTAATCCTGTCGGTTCTTTGTTCTCTGCTCTTGACGGGAGCTGAGATAGATTCAGCTGCTTCTCCTTCTTCAGTCTCTTCATCTGCACACCACTCTTCTGTTTCTCTTCATCAGAATCACTGCCATCATCATCATCATCATCCTCACTATCTCTTTCTCCATCCTTATCTTTAGAGGTTCCTCCTTTGATCCTTTCAATTTTAGCAAAATGGACCTCTTCGCCTTTTCCAACTCCTCTATCTGCTTACCTGCTGTGACGCTTTGTGCTCGGAGTTGGTCCAACTGAGTGTTCTGAGCAGCCAATTTCTGGGCCTGCTCCTCAATAGCTCGATCCTGCTCTGCAATTTTCTTCGATTGTGCAGCAGTCAGGTCGGTGAGCTGGCGGATCTGAGAGGTCTTTTCCTCATCAGCCGCCAGCTGTTGTAACACCATTCAATTTAAGGCTGCCAGCTGTTCCTCTACCCCGATTGGAGGTAAAGGAGATCTAGACGTGTGTGAGGGGTAGGCTGAGGGTTCGGTTTGGTGGCTAGTGGTGGTGGTGGAGGTGGTGAATATCGGGTAAGGTCTGGATGATGGTGGTAGTGAGTGTGGGGTGAATGTAGTAGTGGTAGCAGGGGTCTGGCTTGTGGTGATCGGTATGGTGGTGGTTGGGGTTGCTGTGGGGAGAGGTATGGTGGTGGAAGGTATGTCTGCAGAGGTGGTAGTGGTGGAAGGTATGGGGGATGTGGTGGTGATGAAGGTTACCTTACGCTTTTTCTTTTTCTGGCCATGGGGTTGAGCCATCCGTTTTCTCCTCGTTCCCCTCGAGGTGGATGCTCCCCCTTCAATCCCGCCTGAGGACTCCGGAGCATATGATGGATCAGTCTCTGTATCTCCGGAGCCTCTCGGTTGTTCACCGACAACCCTCAACCCGTGCTCTGTGGGAACCACTTTCCTTCCCACAGTCCGGGTCAATGGCTCCTCATCAGATTCGTCTTCATCTTCCTCGGTAAGCACAAAATCTTGATGGAATCCTGTTGACTCAGTTACCTCAGCAGGTGAGACAGACACCGAGGGAAAAGAGTCAAACACGGTGCCTCGGGATGGAACAGCCTCATCCTCAATGTCATCCTCCTCAGAGTCATCAGTAGGGAGGACAATTGGCTCCACGTCGGAGTCACTGTCCTCGTGACGCCATTGGCGTCTCCCCGGTGCCACATAGCTTTCATCTGCTAAGTGGCCAATCATTCTCTTCACTTGGGGCTTAATCTGCTTTCCCCTGTAAACTCTCATCCTGCCCAGAGTAGTGTCATCCATTATTTCCAAGGCCACTGCGTCATGACTCTCTTTGGGCAGCTGAGGCAGCTTCTCGTTGAAGATAAGCTGTAAGAATCTGGGGTACATACAGAACCCCTCTTTTCCCTTTACCTCCAAATTCTCCACCAAGTAGGAGAATATCATGCTGGAAAAACTGAAGGGGTGGTTCAGAACCAGTGCCACGTAGGCATTTTGAATCTGGTCTGAGAGGTCGTCAAACCCACCCCTCCTCGAAGCTACACACTTTAGAATCACGTGTGCTAAGTACTTGTACTGGGGGCTCAGGTTGCTCTTGTTGAGCACACCTGAGTTGATATCCCCAGCGTACTTTAGCCTTAGGAAGCATCCTCTTACAGTCAATGGATGTAGTTTTGTAGGATGATCAGCATCCTCCCCGAACGCTAGGACCCTCTGAATATCGGCGGCAGAGATCTCAATATCATGGCCCAGTATGGAGCTCCTGATACAGTAAGGCTCACGAGAGCGGTCCACGGAGGCATTTTCCCAGAATGCCTGATGGAGTGATCTGTAAGGCGTGCAAGGAGTGGAGATCGCCTATAGATCCGGGACCGTCTCAAAAATGCAATTATGTCGGTAAACTCAGCCCCGTTCCTGGTGTGTGATCCAAGTGGGCACAGATGTTGTGCTTGGGATTTATGGTCCACTTTTCTGCCATTTATCTGTAACACACAAGACATAGAACTATTAATACATAAGACATGAAAACTTCTGTTATAAGTGTAAAGTTGAAAGTCATTTTGATTCATTCGTGCGAATGAATCATGCGACTGAAGTCAGTCGCTGTTTGAGACATGCGATTGAGTTCAATCGGGTGTTTGAGACATGCGATTGAGTTTAATCGGCTGATTGAGGCATGCGATTGAGTTCAATCTGCCGACTGAGACATGCGATTGAGTTCAATCTGCCGACTGGACTCATTCGGGTGGTTCAGTCGGTCAAATGATCCAATCGCAAGGTTCAATCGTGCGATTGGAGTTCATTCGAACGACCAGTCGCTTGCCCCACTGTTCGATCCCTGTGGGTCGAATCTTGACCCTTCTAAGTCTTTTAACAGTGTGTAATGGTCCATTAGTCTCGTATACTTGTCACTAATAACCTATTAAACTCAATTTTAACATTTTGCTTCATTTACATAGGTGATTAAGTCGATTCGCAGTTCGGTTCTTGATTTAATCCAATGTCACTATTTTGTGTTCGGTGATGTACTAATTTTGGTAGGATTCAAGGAGTAGTGTACCTGTAAAACGTCACTGGAATGTAAGAATCTTAACCGCAATGTATATCAGAATCGGAGGCAATTTCGACAGGGTAACGGTAATGAACGCGATTCGGGGTTTTTCGGGAGTGATGAGCGATATGCGATCGATTAATACCCTTAATTACTAAACCTAGGTTCATTCGGCGACTGGCCTCAGTCGCTCAGTTCAATCGGGCGACTGAGGTTCAGTCGTACGATTGGCCTAGTCAATCGCATTCAGTCGGCCGACTGAGTCTCAGTCGGTCGACTGACTCATTCGTTCTCCTTCATTCGCCCCTTTAGTTGACCGACTGAGCCTCAGTCGGTCTACTGTTTCATTATCCCCCTTCCATTCGGTCGAATGAATCAATTTCATGTCCATTTGGCCGATTGGAAGCCATTCGCATAGTTGGTCGATAATCCTGATCCACTAGTGCGAATGGGTCACACTTTGTGAGTTTACAGTCACTTTTAACATTTACTATTCCGACCCTTTTCACTTTTGATAATAATCGTAAGCTCTTAACCAATTCAGTCACTTCAGACGTGACCTTTGACATTTTGAAAAAACCATGTGGCCATCTCAGACATGACCCTTTTTAGGTAAGTTAATTCCCATCTGATTTCCCTGATGTAGTCCGACAGACACACAAATTAAAAGATATACATAGTAACTTAAACTAACTACACAACAAAAGTTTATGTTTGGACTTTTTGTGAGAGATAAAACCCTAAGATGAAAATCTAAGGGATTTGATTAGGAGTAGACAACTTTAACTTAGATTGATCATATCTGGACCAAATCAATTTGGAATCATACAGGAATATCAAATCATTTTGGGACTTGTATTAAAGCTCTTTGATGCTTAAATTCTCGGTGTTCATCCAGAGTCGTTAGCAACTTAAGGAAATCATACTGAAACTCTTAGATTTTCACATTGAGTTGAACTGTTGAGAATATAGCCACTAAGATTGTCAGTATATTTGTCCACTTAAATCCATACACAGACTTTTGACGCAGACTGGTGACTGATTTAGGTTTAATTTTTTCAGCTAACATTGGTGGATCCCACACTTATATGGTAATCAACATTCCTCAGAGGTTTTGAGCGGTCTATGGGGATTATTACAAGAAGAGACTATTCTTAGAGCTTTCAAAGAGAAGCCTGTCCTCAGGTCAGTGCCATCGCACAGCAGAGAGGCGGCAAACAACAATGAATTCTAGAATATCTAGGTTATGCTTATCCTCAGGTCAGTGCCATCGCACAGCAGAGAGGCACACAGCCTATCTCCTTGTTAAAGCAACTTACTTTTATTTTACACAAAATGCACCACAACATGAGCCATTAGCTTTATTGCATTTGTCTTTCATTTTTTCTTGCTTTGCTCTAATTTGGTCATCCGCACACTTTTGTGGCTTTTAAATGCTCATTGCCCCTTATTGGAATATATTGATTATGTTAACCAGTGATAAGATGGAAGTCCACAGTCAGTTGAACAACTTAGTTTGATCTTGAAATCACCAATCAGGTCTAATTGTCTATTGTGTTGAATCTACCAACATATCATTTGTGGTCTAGCAGCCTCTAAGTCTACTTTCTCTGTGTCACCTTATGAGTTGCCAGTTTTCTATCATTTTCCTTTATTATATTGCTTAGACTACACAGACTTATACTTTGAACTTTTGCATCTTTTCAAACCTTAAATTTTAAATCCCTCTCGATTTGTTCCTGTGTACTATCATATTCCAAAGGTATTGAATCGGTATCACAGACACATTCTACCTTATTTCAGCTAGTTACCCCTTCTCCTCATTTTTATTTTTTATTATATTATTTTTTAATATTAACTTGCTGACATATTCTCCCCCTAAAATACTAAAATCATTCGGATTTAATTATTTTTGGATTTTAATAAACAGCAAGGTAACATGAAGTTAAATGTAACAGACAAAAAAAACAGATAACATAAGATAAAATAAACTTTAACGAAACTACATCGGACTACACATTATTCTCATCAAGAATTACCGCACTTTTCTTTTTAACGCCGTTGACCTCTAGCAAGTATTGAAAACGTGGTTTATCAAAGCTTTTGTATAGAGGTCAGCACGTTGAAAATCAGTATTAATTTTAACCACATCTATTAAGTTCTTTTCAAAACAGTCTCTTATGAAGTGGTATTTAATACCGATGTGTTTGGTCTTAGGATGTTGAACCGGGTTTTTGGTTACTGCAATTGCAACAGAGTTATCAACAAAATAGGAGTAGACGAGAATTTCAAACCGTAATCCCGCATTTGCTGTTGAATCCAAATGATTTGGAACAGCAACTTGCAGCAGCAACATATTCGGCTTCACAGGTTGACAATGCAACCGATGTCTGCTTCTTACACTGCCATGTAACTAATCTTCTCCCAAGAATTGACACCCTGCTGATGTAGACTTGTAGTTTATTTTGCAGCCTCCATAGTCCGAGTCACTATACGCTGTGAGCTCAAAATCGTCATCATGAGGATACCACAACCCCAGGGTGGGTGTACCCTTTAGATAGCGAAAGATCTTTTGACCCCGATCAGATGATTGACCTTAGGTTTAGCCTGATATCTGGAACATAAACATGTAGCATACATGATATCAGGTCTTGAGGCAGTGAGATACATGAGAGATCCAATCATTCCTTGGTACATAGTGGCATCTACAAGATCTCCACTCTCATCAGGTGCTATATCATGATTCGTAGCAAGTGGAGTCCCAGCAGCAGAAGCATTCTCCATGTCAAAGCGACTGAGAATGTCTCCTACATACTTGGTCTGATGTAGAAAGATCCCATTAGGTGTTTGATCCACCTGTAACCCGAGAAAGAACTTCATCTCTCCCCATTGCACTCATCTCAAACTCTTTCTTCATCACTGCTTCAAACTCTTTGCATAACTCTTCGTTCTTTGACCCGAAGATTATATCATCAACATAGATCTGTACAAGCAGTAGGTCACCATCCTTTTCTTTAATAAACAGTGTACAGTCAATGACTCCCCTGCGAAAGCCGTGTTTCACAGATGAGTCGAGAGTTTCTCATACCAAGCTCGAGGAGCTTGATGAAGCCCATATAAAGCTTTGTCGAGCTTGTAAACTCTATCCCGATGATAAGGGTCTTCAAATCCCTCGGGTTGACTGACATAGACTGTTTCCCTTATTTCACCATGAAGAATGCACTCTTCACATCTAATTGGTAGACTTTAATCGTCATGTACGAGGCATAGGCGAGGAAGATACGAATAGCTTCCATCCTTGCCATGGGTGCAAACACTTCGTTATAGTCAATACCCTCGACTTGGCGAAAACCTTGAACCACCAGTCGAGCTTTGTTCCTTATGATGACTCCTTGGTCATCCTTCTTACATTTTATTACCTATTTGGTGCCAATGACTTTAGCACCTTTAGGTCTATCTACCAGTGTCCATACACCTAACTTCTTAAACTGCAGAAGTTCTTCTTGCATGGCACTCACCCACGCCTCATCATTTAGTGCTTCACTGACATATTTTGGCTCAACCTGCGAGACAAAACATCGATAAGCACCATCATGAATGTAACCCTTCTCCATAACTGAGGCGTAGTCAGCTGAGTATAGTTGATTTCGGGTTTGTACTCCTGATCGGACATCTCCAATAACATTGTCAAGGGGATGATAGATGTTTAGTCGTGATCCTGGAGTAGTCGGCACAGTCACCTCCGAACCAAAATTGTGAACATTTTGGTCTGCATCTGAGGAGGTTGGAGTTTGAGGTTCCGAAGTCGAGGGTGCATCACTTGTGGATGCTTGTGGACTTTCAGGAACTGGAACCTGTTCCTCCTGACCGTTCTGGTCATCTACTTAGTTTCATCTTCAGAGGAGGAGTCACTTTCATCGACTACCCCTTCTGACTGAGTAGATGACTCTCCCTGTGTGCTGGATGGAGTGTTTAGTATATCATACATCATCCTAGTAGCTAACTCATCATCCGAGGGAGAGAGAGGGATGTTGAAGGATTTGAAGAATCCATCATAATCGAAGAAGTATGCAGGTCCTTTGCCTGTAGGTGGTGTGGTATATCTCTGAACGTCGACATTACACCACACTTCTACAAGACCCGTTGAGTTATTGTAAACTCGCTTGTTCGGTATGTTGTATCCTAGAAAAATTCCTTCAACTGCCTTCTCGCTGAATTTTCCTTCTTGTGTCTTCTTCAGAGTGTACACGGTGCGCCAAAGGTTCAAGATACTCCAAATTCGGTTTGCGTCTTTGAAGTAGTTCATAACATGTCTTTCCGTGGCGCTTGACTAGTAGGACTCGGTTCAGTGTATAGCACGCATTTGCCACGGCCTCGTTCCAGAATTGGATAGGCAGTTTCGAGTCTGCCAGCATAGTCCGGCAGTCTCTATCAAACTCCTGTTCTTTCTCTCAGCAACGCCATTCATCTGAGGTGTGTAGGCAGAAGTGAATTGATGCACAATTCCCTTTTCCTTGCAGTATGCCTCCATCCCTTGATTCTTGAATCTGTCCCGTTGTCTGAGCGTATTTGTCGAACTTTGAGCTTGTAGAGTGATTCCAGTGTGGTTACTAATTCTTTGAATGTCTCCAAAGTTTCTGATTTTGATTTCAGAAACATTACCCAAGTGAACCTTGAGTAGTCATCAGTGACCACATAACAGTACGCGTCGCCTGCGATGCTCCTTGTACTAACTGGACCGAACAGATCCATGTGAAGAAGCTCAAGAGGAAGTTCTATTGAATGAACTTTCTTTTCCTTATGAGACTTCTTTGTCGTTTTCCCTTCTTGCAAGCTACACAAAAGTCAGGAAGTTGGAAGTTCTTGACATTCGCCCCTCTAACTAAATCCTTCTGAATCAAATGATTCATCTTCCTTTGACTAATTGTCCCATTCTCCGATGCCAGGAGATGGAATCATTCTCAGTAGCTTTCGATAAGAAACACTGAACCTCATGATCCGTTGTGGCAGCTGTTGACAGATCCAAGACATAAAGGTCTTTATATCTTGAAGCAGTCGTCAGAACTTGGTCTTCTGGGATCATATATTCTTTCTTCAGCACGTAACACTTCTGATTATCAAGACGACTTTAAATCCTTTATCACAGATTGGGACACAGAAAGTAAGTTGTTCTGAAGTTGTTGAACGTAGTTCACTTTATCAAACTTAACTTTCTGATTTCCACTTCTCCCTGAGCTGTGATATAGCCTCCTTTGTTTCCTGCAAAGGAAACATGCCCTCCTTTTTTTGTTTGACGTTAGATAAAAGGGCGCTATTTCCTGTCATGTACCTGGATGCTCCGCTGTCTATAATCCACGTGTTAGTCTCAGCACTATATCGAGCACCCTGCGCATACAAAGTAAAAGAATCAGTTTAGGTTAGGAGCCCAAGCTTTGACTGTCTTGGGTTCCCAGAGTCATCACACATCATGAAATCCACCCATTGACCCTTAGAAGGTGAGGGTAGCTCAGGGTCCTTCTTGTTATCAGTATCAGACACGAGGGTGGATTTTTCTTTCCATAAGCCAGATTTGTGCAATGCCTGTTTATGATAAACAGTCGTCTGGCTTACAGGTTGACTTTAGGGTCACTTGCTCTTCTAGGTGGAGTTAGAGAACTCCGCTTAGAAGACCTAGGTCTAGAGTCCAGAAGATCAATCTTCTTCCTAGGTGTCTGATAGAATGACAGTCGGAAGCAATGTGTCCACATTCTCCACAGTTGTAGTATGACCTGCTATCAACTTATGAGTAGACTTTCTTTGTGGAGAAGTGCGTGACACTCTCTAGTAACATCAATCACTTTAGTTTTTGACTCTTGGATGTTTGATGTTTTCTTGTGTAACAAACTTTACTGATTTAACCTGTTTTCCTTTTTGGTGAACGTGTGTTTTTGACTTGAAGCATGTGAAAAAGTAACATTTGAAGTCCTTTTAGGTTCTGATTTGACTCTATTTGGCCCTGACTGTAAATTAACTTTTTCAAATTCATTTTCCAGGTTAACACAAGGCAATTTACCCTTTGCCTTTGAAGTGGCCTCCTTTTGTTTCTTACCAGATTCAGTAGATGAACATGAGGTGTCTGGATCAGTAACAGAGGAGTGGTCACCACATGATCCTTGATGGGGTTTATTATTTACTGGTCTAGACTTGGTGTTCATCAAGGTCTCAGGTGGTGGTGGAACACTTTGTAGCCTAATCCCTCCCCGTTATTCCTTTCTCTTACTAAGTGTTGAACTATGTGTGAAGAACTAGTCCAACTATGCAGTTTCTGTTTTAATGAATTAACTTCGACTTCTAAAACTGCTCTTTGTTTCTTAGTGTCTTCTAGGGAGTTAAGATAGTACCTAATGTCGTTTGCTTGGTTAAAAGCCACTACTTCGGTTTCCCTAAGTTGTTTGGTCAATAGGTCTATCTTTTCTTTATAACAATGCTCATGTTGTTTTAGCACTCTATTTGCCTCAGTACACAGACGTAAATCTTTTACTAAGTTATCATTATGGTCTAATAACCTAGCAAATTTTTCATCTATGCTCTTCCTAAATGTGTCACAATCAGAACAAGCATGGTTATTAAAAAGTCGGTCAGTGGTACTTACCTGAGTTGGTTCAGAAGTATTAGCCATCAGTGCTGCATCAGATGATTCTGGTTCTGTCGATTCTGGCTTTTCTGTCTCTGAGGTGGAAACTTCCTAATTTGGCTTGTAGCTGTCCTCGGCTGCAGTTGTTTCTTCACTATGTGACATTGCAATTTCAACTGCTATATCACCTTCACTCGCAGAATCATCGTCAATATCCTCGACACTAGCAATGTTAGATTCTCCTGGTGAGACAAACCTGAAACTCCAATCTTGTCCTTCATCATCATGAGCAGTTAGTGCTTTAGGGTCCTTGTTTGATGAAGTAGAATTAGAGGTTGCTTGTCCTGGCGAGTAAATGATGAGAACGGGTTCCCATTCCCCGTCTTCTTTGGCTTGACACATTCTCGTTTGAAGTGCCCCTTCTCACCATAGTTAAAACAGGTCACTTTACTCTTGTCGAAGCCAAAGGTGGTGTCCTTAGTAGCAACCAGTTCTGTCCAGTCTTTTTCACAAACTTCTTCGCCCTCCGAACAGCACTTGCTAAGGCCCACATTATATCCATTCTTTCAAGCTCCATCTCATCCACCTGCGTAGTCCTCATTTGCCAGATGGCAGTTTCCAATCTTCCCAGCAACAAGTCCATCATATGAATGAACCACTGCTGCTAAGATCCATATGCTCTCGTGTACTTCCACGGTCACATTACCGAAGTTCTCCGTCTTCAGTTTGGTAGCGTTTGCTTCTGATCCAATATGATGGGTACATGATGACCCAGACATGTCTGATCAGGAAGGAGAGGCATGTGAAGGACCTGACGAGCTAGACACAAAAGCAGTCTGGAGGGGTGCTCCAGATGCCTTTGCTTGAGGTGTGGCGTTGTATAAAGCTGGATTTTGTGTGTACGAAGACTTCTGAGCTCTATACTTCATCCTTAGTGCTTCTTCTCGCAACTTAAGAATGAAGTCATTTATATCCAGCTTTACAAGGATTACATTCTGTCTCAGGTTAGACACGAATGTAGCCCACTTATCCGGCAACCCGTCTGCGAAGTTGCTTACTTTTTCTTCCATGGTAGTAGCCACTCCATGGGTATGCAATTCGCTCATCAAGTGGTAGAATCTATCTATGACATCGTCCAAGCTTTCATTACCAATTGAAGAGAAGTTATCGAATTCCTTCTTTAACTCCTTTGCTTTGATTGCCTTCAATGATGCATTACCATCATATCTCTTCTCTAGCACATCCCACAGTTTCTTGACTGCTTGTTCTTAGAATACTGGTGGAATATGT
Source organism: Flaveria trinervia (assembly GCA_025506515.1). Taxonomy (NCBI): domain Eukaryota; kingdom Viridiplantae; phylum Streptophyta; class Magnoliopsida; order Asterales; family Asteraceae; genus Flaveria; species Flaveria trinervia. The sequence goes on from CM046443.1 coordinate 74,629,631, forward strand.
CTTTGGGGATAGACTGAGTGATCAATGCATATACTCTTTTCTCTGCATTGTACTTTTTTTTTCTGTGCGTCGGTCATCCCGCTTAATGTTAGTTTAACCCCATCAGCTCCCACCGGTGTATTATAACCTTCTCAATGGCTTCCCACAGATTAGGATCTACTCCATTAAGGTAGATCTCAAAACGTTGTTTCCAGTGGGGAAACTCATCTAAAGTCAAAAGCTTTGGTGGTTTATTGTGATTCCCTACCTCACTCTCAAGCAGCAACAGATTATGTATCCTTGAGTCCTTCCCAGCAGTAAAGGCTGACATCTGATCTTCCATGATGAATAAACTTATAATCTAATCAAACAAACTTTTACTGATGCGACTGAAGGATGCGAATGAGCTACTCGTGCGTATAAGCTCTGCGATTGGTTCAATCGTGCGAATGAACTGGGCGATTGGTTCAGTCGTGCGAATGAATCTGGTGCGTATGAGCTATACGAACGAACGGTCCAATCGGCCGAATGAAGGTGCGACTAGGTCCAATCGTGCGTATGAGCAGTACGAATGGAGTCCAGTCGTACGAATGAGTCAGTCGTGCGATTGAAGCTGCTGGTTTGTGAAAATTTCTAGGTTTGACGGTTTTCAGCCGTAAAAATTCAAAATTTTACAAGTTCTGATTGCCTGAGTCTGTAGAAACCAAACGTCGATGAGCAGGGAACTTCCAAGATCACTTTTGATGCCAACGATTGCGTTTTTAGTGTAAAAACACAAACTTTATGCAATCTTGATTGAATCAACATGTAATCAAGAGCCAATAGCTCTGATACCACTTGTTAGGACCTGGTATTCGACTGAAATACCTAGAGATCACGTGTATACCGGATCAAATAGTGCGGAATCCTATTTGATTGGCGATCCTATCAGTGAGAACACACGAAGAATCAATCAAGGATTGAAACTAACGTTAGAAATCGATAAGAAATCGATCTAATGTGTTCTATGAACTTGGAGAACGATTTGGAAGGTTTCTGGACGGCTAGGGTTCGTATGGAATTGAACTTTTTCGAATCCCCTCGTTTTTCACGAATTGAGTTGTATTTATAGGTTGGCACTCTTCAATCGTGCGACTGAACCATTAGTTTGGTTCAGTCGTGCGATTGAACCATGCGGTTGGTTCATTCGTGCGACTGAGTGTTCAGTCGTGCGATTGAGCCAATCTTATGTTACAGTCGTACGACTGATCCAGTCTCCTGGTTCAGTCGTGCGACTGAGTCAATCGTATGAGGTTCTTCATGCTTATGGTTCATTCGCATGAGCCATTCGCATGGGAACTTCATTAAGTTAAGTTTGAATGTTTTAGTTAATTAATATAATATTATATGTAATCATTCAAGTAATAACTCAATCAATTCATTTACGACTCATTAATGAACTATTAAACATTATAACCAACAGACTATCAACATCGGTTCATTAATCATACCAAACAAGATCTATTACATCACATATCACAATCTAGGGACATACATGTATCAATAGTTAGATTCAACATAGCTCTCTGAAGGAGCAGCCTCAGAAAGTTCTTTCATACTTGGGATTTGATCATGATGATCCTCCTCATCAGAAGATGATTTGGATGATTTAGATGCACTTGTTGATCCTTCTATTTCATCAGGGTTATCATGGGATGATGGTAAAGGTTGGTAAGGAGAAATAGGTGATTGATGAGGTGATATAGGTGTAGGTTGAGTGGTTGTTTATGGTATTTGTTGTGGTAATATTTATGGAGATGGTTGTGGTGAAGGTTGTGGTATTGGAGATGGTTGTGGTGAAGGTTATGGTATTGGAGATGGTTGTGGTGTAGGTTGTGGAGTTTGTTGTGGTATTGGAGATGGTTGTGGTGAAGGTTGTGGAGTTGGTTGAGCTATTGGTTGTGGAGGTGGTTGAGCTTGACCTGCTTGATGCAATTGTTGAAGCATCCAAGGAAGAAGGGGTGAATGGGCACCACTGTAAAAGTTCCTTGCGTCCTTCTTCTTGATGTACTTATAAGATCTTGCATCATAGTGAGGAATGTTAAGCACAGGTCCTTCATTAACAGTGTCATGAAATGATTCAATGATTAGACATTGAATGAATCTAGGATACATCAAAAACTTGTATCTTAACCCTTCTTGAATATTGAAGATTAGGCCATTGAACACATATGCAGACATATTAAACCGTCTGTTGGTGCAAAGAGCACATATTGCAGAAGATGTGAGGACTGGAATGTCATTCCATCCTGTTTTTCTTTTTGACAGACGATGTTGAAACATATGAATTAGGAACCTCCAAGGCAGATCCACTAATCCTTTGACTATCTATTTTGCTAACTCCCTTCATAACCAATTTCAGAGAAAAATGTGTTTATTTCTTCATCATCTAATTCAAGAGGATCATTAGCATTATCATTGAATTGCAGACATCTTCTAACAGACTCTTTTGTGATCCTCAGAGTAGGTTCATTGTTGATTCTCCCAGTTAGAGTTCTCACTCCATCATCTTCAACTACCTCAGCTGATTCCCAGAAGGACCTGATGGGATTCTCGTAGATTGTTGGTCTCACAGTCATGGCATATGCTACCCTTGTTGTAGATAAGAGTCTTATCATATCTCTAAGTCATTCAGCTTCAGGCACATCAGGGTATAAATAACCGCTGAGATTATGGAGCTTGCTCTGTATAAGATTTGCCATGTATTCTGCACAAGAGACGTGTGTGTTAGTTAACAATTTTGACTTTAACTTGACAAGGAGGACTGCTTATTATTTCTGTTGAATTTCTGTAGTGGCAAGCGGTGACTTTATCTTTTACAGTCATAATTTAAATGTTTGAACCATTCAATAGATAATGGGACTTTGATTTGTTACACATTTTTCCATTTCATTTTGCTATGTTTTTTGCAGTAAACATGATTTCAAGGTTTTCAATATCAGTTGAATTCCTATCAATTTATATGTTCATTGAAGTCGAAAATGTGTATTACATCAAATTAATAAGTTTGATTTTGGTGTTCTTCATTATTATCTGGTTCAATTTTTGATTTAGGTTAACAGTCCGAGACTTAGGTCTTGGTATCAAAATTTATTGAAGTTATACCTTATCTTTGAAATAACTGTGGATCTGAATCGATGACAAGAATGTTTTGAGAAGAAACACAACAAAATCTTTGAATGTTTATAAGGATGATGATGATTGAAGGTGGTGTACTGTAGGTTTGCGCTCATCTCACTATAAAGTCTCTCAATTTGAAAAGCATTAAATGACCGTTTGAATTCCTTTAAATAGTCAAATAAAGCAATTTGAAATATTTTATAAGTTTACAAGCGTATACAATCACCATTGTAGCAAATGCTGAAGGTTAATTTGTTTGATTTTTAGTCATCCGCATTTGTTGACTGTAGCAAATGCGGAAGACAAACTTCTGCCATTTAGAGTTTGCATTTGGCTACTTTTGGTCATCCGCATTTGTTGACTGTAGCAAATACAGAAGGTTTAATTTTTGATTGACTGTCCGCATTCCACTACTGTTGCAAATGCGGAAGTTTTGTTTCTTAACTTTTTATTCTATCCGCATTTGTGTACTGTTGCAAATGCGGATGTTAAACTTGAAATCTTTGGCTGTCTGCATTTGTGTTGTAGTAAATGTGAAATAACATTACACTTCAGCACTCCTAACAAATGCGGTTGAGTTGCTTGTTTTATCCTATCCATATTTGTACACGGTATCAAATGCGATAGAACAAAGTCAATCAGCATTTGTGCAACTATATCAATGCGGTTGACAAGTCAACACAACACTGTAGCAAATCCGATAGAGACCTGTTCATACGCATTTTTTAACTGTATCAAATACGGTAGAGTAAATTCCTCATTCACTTCACACACTAGAGAAAATATTTTTACATGAATGGTTTACCTTCACCCGCATTAACAAATGCACTTACCTGCATTAGCTTTTGAACTTAATCAGAATTAATGTGATTGAATTGATTATTCATCTTATGAAGAGGTGTCCTTGATTGATTTTTCTTATGAAGTTGGCTGTTGAAGTTGTCAACTCTTGGTTGGATTGACTTGTATGTCACAATTAATACAAGTTTCCTAATTTTGACATATCTTGGGCTTATCATACTTCTAAGAATCTGCATAAGCTGAGATATAATGGTATAACTTATTGCAACAACACAACTAATTTTTTTTGTTTTTCAAAATTTAAGTTAATAAACACAAATTTGGACTTACTCAAAAATTTTAAATTACTCCCACTAAAGTTTATGTCCACATTTGGATAGAAACTTTAAAGATTTAAAAATTTTTGAATGTTATTTTGATTAATATTAATAATGAAGAGAAAGATCTCTTTTTTTAAAAAAATTATTTTATTTTATTTTAAAAATTGGGATCATATCAGTCTTACATTACACATGTGCATCCTTTATGATTAAATGGACATGATTATGAACTTAAAGATTGAAGGTATGTTTGTCCTCTTAAACCCATACCTGGTTGATATTTTGATGCAATGACTTTTATCATGTTTTGGTTGATTTATTATTCAATGTGTACCTCACACACATAAGCATGAAATGATCAACCCTCCTTATACAATGCATGGTAGAACTTTTTCACAACTTTTCTTACCAGGTTACTTAAGTCATGAACTCTCATTTTCATTGATCCTCATTGGGATTCTTTTAATTTGATCCTTTTTCATGTTGATCCACATTGGGATTATTTTCACTTCACTTTGGAAGGTGATCCATGATAGGATTCTTTTGTTCATTCACTTTGAATGTATTACTTTGTTGATTCATCCAATTTTTGGATGTGTTCCACATTGGGAATCCTTTGGATCATGACATCTGCACTATGTGCAAGTTTCATCAGGTCTTTGCTCAGCAAAACAAAGATGAAACATGATATGGTGAAATAGATTCATAAAGTATCATTACCTGGTGTGTTTAGGCTACTACACACACATGCATTCAGATAAGCCAATACAGACCTGTACTTTGTGATGAATGTTTCACAATTGAATATGTCCTTAATTCATCACTGCATGTATCTTTTCTTCGAAGTTGAGCCTACCAACATCTCTGGTAAGTCATTTCAGTCTTTTACATTTTGAAATTAAGCATAGTGAATGATATAACGACTGTAATTATATCATTTTCCATTGAATTATTTTCTTCATAAAACTTGATTTCTTTTTGTGGTTTTTCTGATGTTTTAAATTGTTTTTGATGTTTTTCATAGTTTTTTAGTCAAGGTTAATCATGCCAATTGACTGAACCAGAAATTCAAACCTACTAGGTTCAAATGCCTTGGTAACAAATCAGCTAATTGATTTTTAGTTGGTACTAGAATCAATTTTATTAAACCCTTTTCAGCACAGTCTCTCAAAAAATGATATCTAATCTCAATATGTTTTGTTTTTGAGTGCTGAATTGGATTATTAGTTATAAAGACAGCAGTTGTGTTATCAATAGAAATTGGTGTATGCAAGAAGTTAAAACCATAATCAAGCATTTGGTTTTGAATCCAGAAAACTTGAGAGCAACATGCTGATGCAGCAATATACTCAGCTTCTGCTATGGACACAGACACATTTGTCTGCTTCTTGCATTGTCAGGACACTAGTCTGGGACCAAGAAATTGACAACCGCCAGAAGTGGATTTTCTGTTGAAGTTGCATCCTCCATAATCACTATCTGTGTAGACATAGAGATTAAATTTTCCTTCCTTTGGATACCATAATCCAAGAGCTGACTTGCCCTTCAGATATTTGAATATCCTCTTGACTGCATTCACATGTGATTCTTTTGGATCAGCTTGATATCTGGCACACACACAAACACCAAACATAATGTCAGGCCTACTGGCTGTTAGATACATAAGTGAACCTATCATTAATCGATAATGAGTCTGGTCCATTGATTTGCCCTCAGGGTCTGGTCTAATCTTCACTTTAGTATCCACAGGAGTTCTGATAGACTGATAGTCAGCAAAGTGGAATTTCTTCAACATGGTTTCTACATATTTTGATTGGTTGATGAAGATTCCATCTGCTGTTTGTTGGACTTGCACCCCTAGAAAGAAGGTGAGTTCCCCCATAGCACTCATTTGGAACTTTGAATGCATAAGATCTTCAAATTCTTTGCAGAGTTGCTTGTTTGTCTAGCCAAATATAATGTCATCCACGTAGATCTAGACTAATAGCATGTCTTTCCCTCTTATTCTTCTGAAGAGAGTCTGATAAATCTTTCCTCTTTCATACCCATGTTCAAGAAGAAAGGATGATAGAGTCTCATACCACTTTCTTGGTGCTTGATGGAGACCATACAGAGCTTTGTCAAGCTTGTAAACTCTAGGAAATCTGGATGTTCAAAGCCAGGTGGTTGACTCACATAGACTTCTTCAGCAATCTTTCCATACAGGAAGGCACACTTTACATCCATTTGATAAATAGTAAATTTCATGGATGAAAAATATGCAAGAAAGATTCTGATGGCTTCTAGTCTGGAAACAGAAGCAAACACTTTGTCGTAGTCAATTCCTTCTTCCTGAGTGTATCCCCGTGCCACTAGTCTTGCTTTATTTCTGATGACTATCCCTCTATCATCAGTCTTGTTCCTATACAGCCATCTGGTACCGATAGGGTATTGTCCTTCGGGAAGATCTACCAGCTACCATACTTCTTGCTTCTTGAATTGGAGCAATTCTTCCTGCATTGCTTCAATCCAACTATTGTCTTGAAGTGCCCCTTTGATGTTTTTGGGTACTGTTTGACACAGAAAGCAAGAGAACAAACAGATGTTTGCAATACTGGACTTGCTTCTTGTCACCCTCTCATTAAGATCACCAATAATGGTTTCAACTGGATGATTCTTGTGTATACTTGTGGTTGGAATGGTGTCACCAGCAATAGTTACATCACGATTGGAGACATTCAGTTCATTATGGTCAGAGGCACATTCATCTTGTATTGTTGTTGAATTATAAAGATTGTCAAGTTATGTTTCAGTAACTACTACATCTTCAGCAGCACTGAGGTTGCTTGCATCATTTGATGTACCTTGAGTTTCTACTAGATGAGAAGCTTGTTTTTGATTTCTGATCTCATTTGTCAAGTCATCTGAGTGAGATGGTACCAGGCTGGGATCTTTTTCAGAAGAAACACTAAGGTTTTGTGACAGATTTCTGATGGGATCAGCTTGAAGAGGAACATCTTCATTCATATGTTCATCAGATGTAGGTGGAATCAATGGATAATTATCTCTTCTTTCTACAGTGATGAAGTATCACCTGAATGTATATTTCCTGCATCAGACAAGTGAAATTGGTCAAATGATTTAGTAAAAGTGTCAATATCAAACAACCAATCATGACCATTTGTAGATTTGGGAAACGAATGTTCTTTGAATTAATCATTTGTAGATTCATCAATAATGTTCAGTCTAGGATTGAACACTCTATAAGCCTTTGAGATAGAAGAATAACCTACAAAGAATCTTTCATCAGACTTAGATGAAAATTTTCCCAAATGATCACGGGTGTTTAATATTTAGACTGGACAACCAAGTGATTTGAGGAATCCAATAAATGGTTTCCTATGAAAGATCAGTTCATAAGGTGTCATGTTACTTTCTTTAACAATCAGAGTTTGATTTTGCACAAAGCACGATGTGTTAACTGCTTCTGCCCAGAAGGTGATTGGCAGTTTAGCATCGACTAGCATCGTTCTTGCTGCTTCGATTAGTGTTCGATTTCGCCTTTCAGCTACCCTATTTTGTTGAGGAGTTCTAGCTGCACTGAATTGATGAGCAATGCCTTTGGTTGCACAAAAGGAACTCATATTTTCATTTTTGAACTGTGTACCATTATCACTTCTTATTATTTTGACCTTAAGATCAAGTTGATTTTCAATTTTAGTGATAAATTCTTGAATGATTTGGGATGCTTCGTTTTTTTGAAGTAGGAAGAACACCCATGTGAATCGAGAAAAGTCATCAATGATCACTAAACAATACTGTTTCTTTCCCATACTCATTACATGAGTTGGTCGATCCATGTGAAGTAACTTCAATGGAGTATTGTTAGTGTTCACCAGCTTGGTTTTGTGAGACGATTTGTGCTGTTTTCCTTTGATGCACGCTGAACATTGATCAATAAAATTGAATTCTTTTTTAGGAAGACCAATGACATGGTTTCCTTTGACTAACTTATTCATATTTTTAAAGTTAGTGTGCCCCAAACGTCTATGCCAAAGCTGTGACTCATCAATGATGCTTTAGATAAAAGGCATGTTTCTTCCTTAGGTGATGCAGAACACAGGTTTAAGACGTATGTATTATTCTTCCTCGGAGTCTTTAAGACAACACATTCTTCAGGAATCTGAAATCCAGGTTTCAGAATGTAGCAGTGAGTGTCTGTAAAGTGAGTGGAATATTTTTGTCACAGATCTGAGACACGCTTAGCAGATTGAAATTCAGTTGTTCACAGTAATTCACTCTATCAAAGCTCAGCATCCCGTTTGTCACAGATCCTTCTCCTGTAAAATTCTACCACCTTCTGAATCTCCACCGAATGCCACAGTAGTTCCTTGTATGTACTTGAAATCATGAAGGAGGGAACGATCTCGAGTCATGTGTCGGGAGCATCCACTATCTATGTACCATAGGCTATTAGACCTGTGTGGATGAACCTACAAACAAAAAGAACTAATTAGAATAAAGAACCCAAGCCATGATGGTCTTGGGTTTCCCGTTCCTATTCATAATAGTCACCTCCTGGTATTTCCCTCTGAATTGTGATTTGGATGGAGGTGTTCTGGGAGCCTTTTGATATTGAATTGGTCGAGTCATCTCATCAACATCTACTAAGGATTCAGATGAATAATGAAATCATTGGTCTCTATTTCTTTGTAAAAATTTAGCCCGAGTTTCATTATCAAAAGTTGGTTTTTGCTTAGGAAGGTCAAGTTTGTGTTTCATTGTGAGATGATTTCTTTGACCCTTCCTCAAATCCTTCAAGTTATTTCTGTCATTTGTTGATCTAGGTGTCCTAGATTGAGTATTATGAAGATGAGGTCTGATAGAATGCATCACAGTAGATGTTTTTGAGATGGGATTGTGTTGTGGAATTCTCAACCCCTTCTAATTAAAGTAACAATCAGATGTATTGTGATTGTTCATGTCATAGATTGAACAATACTTGTTGAAATAGCAATTTTTGGTGGAGTGATTGTTCATATCACAGATAGAATAATATTGATTGAAGAAGTATTTATCTGTCTTGTGATTGAACACGTCACAAATATCACAATACATTTGTTTGTTTCTTGAATCAGATTTTTCCTTGTGTGACTCAACTGATACTTTCTTTTGATGTGTCACTTTCTTTTCTTTAGGTGATGAATCAGAACCAGCCCTTTTAGTAGATTGTTTCACAACACTACTTTTGTTCAGTTGTCTGGGCTGTTTTGTTTCTTTAACCTACTTCTCACCTCTTTCTCAAACTGGTCAACATGTTCTTTGTTACAGATATCAAACCCAACTCCTTGCCTTAACCTTGATGACTGAGGGTCTAATGAAGTTTTATGTGTTGAACTCAGTTTTACAGTTTGTTTCTTTTTTAGTGAAACCTTTTTTGATTTGCTTGAATTTTGAGGAGATACAATTTCATTATCAGAACTACTCTTAGTAGTGGGTTTCACTATTTTGACATATTTCTTTTTGCCTTGTAAAACAGATGGTATGAATTTTATAAAAGGTAAAATTGCTTTACAAGGCTTGATGGTTTCATGGCACTCACTGTCTTGTCTGAGCACTCTTTGATTTTGATTGGGTGACCTAACTTGATTTGTCCTCATTGGTTTCAAAATAAACATCAGGTTTGTTTTGAGGATTTGTCACTTGTTTCACTACTAATTTAGGTTCCATAGTTTTAGGTTCGATTGATTCAGAGAGTGAGACAGAGTCAAGCATGACAGTGTATTGTCATTGTATGGTGGAGGACATGAATTATACCCCATCCCTGACATGTCCTTTGGATCCTTTTATGAATCCAGCATCTCTTGCAGCTTGACTGAAGACATTTGAAACTTTTCAAGTTTCACTTCAGTCATAGATTGTTGAGCTTTAGCTTGAGCTAACTTTTCAGTAAGTAGCTCATTTTCAGCTGCAAGATTGTATTTCTCATCATGCAATTTTTCTGTCAGAAATGAGAGATTTGATTTTGATTTGAAAACTTTTTAGTTCTCTCTTCATCATTTCTGACTTCACTTTTCTTCTTTAATTTTATCTGCCAGTTTATGGTTGTGTTCTCTATACTCTTGTAATTCATTTATGCATTTTTCACTACAAAGGTTAGTTTTTACCTCAGTAGGCATTAAAGATGGTCCATCATTGATGTGAGCCATAAGAGCATGATTCTGGAATTGAGGCTTGACTTCCTCAGCATACACACTCCAGTCACATATCCCATCTTGTTTGATCACAAGGGCACTGGCAGAAGGCTGACTGCTTTCATGGGCTTGATTTGTCAGCTCTGGTTGATTCTGGTATGTTTGTTCATGATGAGAATGATGGTACTGCTATTGTTGATTGTTTGAGTGATAGCTTGAATTGGGCTGTGATGATGATTGACCTGGAGAGTTCCTTGAATAGTTGTTTCTTTTGGGAGCATTGCACTCTCTTGAGAAATGGCCAGTCATGCCATAGTTGAAGCATTGCACCTTGGATTTGTCATATCCAAGTTTTGTGTTCTCATTCAGGCTCAACTTTCTTCCTTTTCTGAAGAATTTCTTGCTCTCATGGCAATCATTGCCATTTGCCACTGTGGATCCATCTCCGCAACATCATCAAGATCCATTTCTTCAAAATCTTCCTGAATTAGGTGGGCAGAAGTGAGTCTTCCCCCTAGATATGCTTCAAAACTTGCAACAAAGGCATTGTAAGTTGCCTTTTGCTCTTCTGATTTTAAGTCTTTTGGAGAGGTTTGAGGAGCAGTGGAGACTTTTGGTGCTTGAGCTGAAGTTGAAGGGTGATTGAATGGTGGAGATACAATGAACCCAGTATAGTTCATTTGATCTCTTGATGAGATGAAGTCATCTTCCTCGGTGATGAAAGCATTTTCAAAAGAATGTGATTCTGAAGGGAATTTGTAGGCCTCAATCACTCTTGGTCCACTCAGGTTTCTGCTTCGTTCATCAAGTTCCAAAGCTTCAGTCTTGGCTATCATAATGTCTAGAGTGGTACTCTCAAGATCAAGAGTATTTTTCAGCATTGTGACATTTTGATTCCAGCTTTCAGGTAGACTCTGAAGCATTTTCTTGTTAAGTTCTTTAATGTTGTAAGAAACACCCATAATTTCCAAGTCATTAACCAACTGTACAAATCTGTGAAGTTGTTTTGATATGGATTCTCCTTTGGTGTGATGGAAGGTTTCATACTGATTGACCAGCTTGTCTTTGTTAATTTTAGCATCCTCACTGCTATCTTCACACGTAATTTTGAGGGCATCCCAAACAGCTTTAGCAGTTCCATACTTTTCCAATCTTTTTAGCACATCCATCTTGAGTGCTTGAGTCAAAATAGAGTATGCTTTGAGATCAATTTTAATTTTCTTATTGTTGGACCAAAAGAACCAATGAGCCAAGATCAGAAAACCTCTAAGTCCCACATGATATCACAGCAACTGCTGAAGGCTTCATCAGCAGTTCGACAAGTGCTGAAGACTTCAACAGCTGAACATCAAGTACTGAAGACTTCAACAGCTGAAGACTAAAGTGCTGAAGTCCAACAGCTGAAGAACACAAGTGCTGAAGCTTAAGACCAAAGTACTGAAGGTCAATGGCTGAAGAGTCCACAAGTGCTGAAGATCAACAACTGATGTACAAAGTCTGAAGACAAAGACTGAAGACATCAGCTGATGACATCTACTGAAGTCATCAGCTGATGAAACGTCTGAAGTTCAAGTCTGGAGACCAAGTGCTGAAGTTTCAGTAGTTTGTCACAACAGCTGAAGAGTACTTCTTCAGTAGTTGTGTTTATCAGTAGTTTTATGTTTTTACTTTTAGTAGTTTTGTAAAACGACTGAAGAGCTTGTTCTTCAATCGTTGTAATTTCAGTAGTTTCTTATCAGTAGTTTTGTAATAAGTAAACACTTAGCTTCTTGTAAAAAGATGTCAGCTACTTGACATCTTCAGTAGTTTTAGTGTTTCAGTATTTTGTTAAATAACGGTTAGATGTCACTATCAAGTGACATCAGCCTATGTCATCTTTCCTTATATAAGGAAGAATGACCTAAATTGTAATTTTGCGAAAAGCCATGCCAGAGCATGTGATTGAATGAAATATTCCTTTTGCAGAAACTTTCTCTCTCTATAACTAATTCTGTTCATTGCTATATCTTTGGTATTCTTGATCGAATTGTGCTAGTTAGTACTCTATTTCGCTGCTGAAATCATTCGAATCGATCAAACTAGATGCTGAGATCCTATCAAATGGTATCAGAGCTGGTTAATCATTGATCAATCTAACATTGATCATTGAAACTGCTCATTTGCTCTAAGTTTGATCGAACTAGCAAATTCGCACGAATCTGTTATAGAGATTGAAGTTCTGTCGCTTTTGGCTATTTTAATTGAGGTTCTTAGTGGTTTTGAGCTAAATTTGTTTTGCTTATCTTGAATTTGTCTGAATTTTCGAAAATGACTACACCTTCTAATGATCCACACAATCCTGGTTCCTCAACCAAGCCTCCAATGCTGGTTAGGAATGAGTATAACATTTGGCAACGAAGAATGCTCCATCACCTGTCTGTCAATAGTTCAGGTTGTTGGACATCCGTGGTACATGGACCACATAAGCCAATGGTGAATCATCCGGAAACAAATCAGTTGATTCCGAAGAAGAAGGAACAATACTCTGATGAGGACAAGAAGTGTTTGAGATTGATGCTAAAGCCCATGGAATTCTGGCCATGGAACTGCCTAATGAAATCTATTCCGGGCTTATGCATCACGAAACTACACATGACCTTTGGAATGCACTGAAAGAACAATTTGGTGGCACTGATGAGGTCTTAGCAAACAACAGGGAAATCCTCGCCCAACAGTATGAGACTTTTGCTCATAGAAAGGGTGAGACTCTGACTCAGCAGTTTGAGCAGTTTTCATGTTTAATCTCTGAGTTGAAAATGGTTAAACATGAATATACCAAAAGCCAAATGAACCACAGATTCCTCAGATCACTGCCTGAGAGATGGGACACATATACAATTGTCCTACGCTCCAGTGCAAATCTGGATAGTCTATCTCTCACCCAACTTCATGGGAAACTGCTTACATTCGAACGTGAGATAGAGCAGAAAAGGAAACTGGCTTCATCTGGTAAGCTCACTGAAGACTTTGTACCAGGCAACACTGCCTTGGTTGGTCATGAGTCAGAATATGCTTCATCTGAATGCCAGTATGATGAGCATATTGATTTCTCTTCAAACACTTCTGATCCTGCATTTGTGAGTGTTGATAGTCAGTTTACTGGGTGTAATAATGACAATCTATGCTTCATCATTGATGATCTCAAAGGGATTGCTGATGATGACTTAGAAGAGATGGATATTTTGAGCCAAATGGCCTTTATAAATATCAGATCTCAGAAGTTCTATAAAAGAACTGGAAGAAAGTTCCCAGGACTCTCTGGCAAAACCAAAGTTGGTTTTGACAAGAGTAAGTTGAGGTGTCACAAATGCCACAAGCTTGGACACTTTGCTAGAGAATGTAGATCATCTGGATCTAATTCTTCTACACCCTTTGTGACTTTCCCTGGCAATAGTCAACAACACAGAGGGCAACATCCTGTCAATTCTGGTCATCATTCTCAACCACAATCTCCTGCATATTTTGTTCCTCAGGGTCCAATGCCATACCATTACCCTTGTTATTACATGCCACAAACCAGTCAGGTTCAAGCACCCATTACTCAACAACCACAGCTTCTTCACCCCTGGAGTTGTTGACTGGAGCAGTTTACCAGATGACATGTCTGGTCATGAACAACTATTCACAGGTGTTGGTCAACATGGTGGTGACAGTCCTTTTGGGAATCTGGCACTTATGGCTCTGGAGTCTACAGATGGATCGTCCTCAAGTGCCTCTTCATCACAGGTATCATAGGTATCCTCTGAGGCTAAGGCCAAATTATGTTCTGAAACATGCATAGCAGCATTTGCCTCTATTAGAGAAGCAAATGTAGCTTTAATTAATAAGAACATAGAGCTAGAAAAGATCATTTCCAAAAGAAAAGCTGAGTTTGAGTCTATGCTTAAAGAGAAAAATGATGAGATTTATAAACTTAAATGCCAAATCACTGATGATAAGGCTAGGGAAGAGGTACTTTTAGAAAAGTACAAAGACCTCAAAGAAACCCTTGCAGTCACCCAAGTAGAGTGTGATCGATGGGTACAATCATGCAAAGGTTTTGAAATGCTTCTTAGTAAGCAATCAGCTTCCAATGTGAAGTTTGGCATTGGTTATAATCACACTGCTCCTCCTACAGATTTTGCTTCAAGAGCAGAAGTGAAATCTGATGGAGAAAGCAATAACCAATCCACCTCATCATGTGATTCACTTTCTGATAGAGCACCATCAGAAGTTGAAGTTAGTATTATTCCCTCGTTGAACCTATCAACTGATCTTGATGGTTCAAATACTGACACTCACATGATCAAAGAGTTGATCAACTCAAGAGTTATTTCTGGAAGTCCTGAAAGGACTGGAGAGCAAGATTTAACACCTGAAGTTCAAACTCCAACTACTGTCAGCACTGAAGAGCAAGAGTTATGTCTCAAATCATTGGTGATATCAATGCTGGAGTTTCAACTAGAAGTCAATTGTCCAATTTCTGCTTCTATGCTTCTTCATCAGTCAGCTAGAGCCAAAGAATTATCATGTTGCACTTAGAGACAATGGCTGGTTTGAAGCAATGCACCTTGAGCTTCTTCAGTTCAAAAAGCAGCAAGTGTGGGAGCTTGTTCCTCTTCCCCCAGGTAAGTATGCAATAGGCACTAAATGGTTGTTTAGGAATAAAACAGATGAAAATGGGCTTATTGTTAAGAACAAGGCCAGACTGGTTGTTCAGGGGTTTGCACAAGAAGAAGGTATTGATTATGATGAAACCTTTGCCCCTGTAGCCAGACTGGAGGCAATTAGATTGTTCTTAACCTATGCTGCACTCCACAATCTTAAAGTTTTTCAAATGGATGTTAAAAGTGCATTTTTATATGGTAAAATAAAAGAAGAAGTTTATGTGTGCCAACCACCAGGTTTTGAGGATAATAAACACCCAGAATGGGTATACAAGCTTGATAAGGCTCTTTATGGGTTGAAACAAGCTCCTAGAGCCTGGTATGAGACATTATCTAACTTTCCTCTGCAAAATAATTTCACTAGAGGCTCCATAGATAAAACCTTATTTATTAAGAAGGTGGATCATCATAAGCTACTTGTTCAAATTTATGTTGATGATATTATATTTGCATCCTCTGATCCCCAGTTGTGTGACGATTTTACAAAATTAATGCAAAGGAAGTTTGAAATGAGTGCAATGGGAGAATTACAGTTCTTTCTAGGCTTGCAAATCAAACAAAAAGCTGATGGAATTTTCATTCATCAGTCTAAATATACAAAAGATCTTTTAAATAAGTTTGATTTACAAAACTGTAAGCCCTGTTCTACTCCCATGTGCAACACCACACAATTGGATATTGATCAGAAAGGTAAAGCTGTTGATGAAACGCTTTACAGATGTATGATTGGGTCCTTGATGTATTTAACAGCTTCTAGACCAGATATTATGTTTGCTATATGTGTTTGTGCTAGATTTCAGGCTGCACCTAAAGAGTCTCATCTGATTGCAGTGAAGAGGATCTTTAGATATTTGCAAGGTACACAATCTCTAGGTTTATGGTATTCCACTAGGCACTCTTGCAAATTAGTTGCTTTCTCTGATAGTGACTATGCAGGGTGTAAGTTAACCAGGAAATCAACTTCTGGTGGATGTCAATTCCTAGGCAACTGCTTGATTTCTTGGAAGAGTAAGAAACAAACATCTGTTGCTACATCCACTGCTGAAGCCGAGTACATTGCTGCTGCAAGTTGTACATCCCAAGTACTCTGGCTTCAGAATCAACTTTTGGATTATGGCATTACAGAGACTAAGACTCCGTTATTAATGGATAGTGCTTCAGCTCTTTGCATTGTCAAAAATCCAGTCCAGCACTCTAGGACCAAACATATAGAAATTAGACATCATTTTATAAGAGATTGTTTTGAAAAGGGTCTAATTAATCCTATGTTTGTGCCTAGTGCTGATGAGCTTGCAGACATTTTTACTAAGCCTTTGGATAGTTCAACTTTCCACAACCTGGTGTTAAGGCTTGGTATGCTGCAGCTAGAATAAGTGACAACTACTGATGATCTCAGTAATAAGTACTGATGATCATTGGTAACCATGTCACATATAAGTACTGATGAGTTCTTTTACCCTCAGTAGTTTTTCTAACTACTGAAGGCTAAATGCCTCACAAGTACTGAAGTACTTTATCTGTTTTAAACTACTAATGTAGTTACAACTACTGATGTAGTTACAACTACTGAAATCAGTAAAAACAGATAAGTACTGACGTCCTATGAAACACCTGAAAAGCGGATGAAAAGTCTGATGAGTAAGTGTTGAGGACAGTATGAAACAGCTGAAAAGCTAAGAATTGACGAAAACAGCTGATGAGTAATTTCTCTTTAGTTGTTTCTACAACTGCTGTTTCTAAACAACTGAAGCAAGACCACAGTCTTCAGTAGTTTCACAACTACTGATAACTAATACCAAGTCTTCAGTTGTTGTAAACAACTTATGGCAAAACCACTGTCTTCAGTAGTTTCACAACTACTGATGACAACACCAAGTCCTCAGTTGTTTACATCATATGAAGTCAAAACGACCACCTTCAGTAGTTTCATAAATACTGATGGTTAACACCAAGACTTCAGCTGTTTCAACGTCTGATGGTCAAAACCAAGTCTTCTGTTGTTTTATAACACCTGATGACAACACCACCACTGTCAGTCGTTTTAAACCTCTGAAGGTTAATACAACGTCATCAGTAGTTTCAAACAGCTGATGACCACACCAAAACCTTCAGTAGTTTTCTTTCAGCCTTTTCCTATTCCAACCCTATAAATACCTATCTTTTTCTCAAACGTTCCATTAGCCGTTCTTCTGACCTTCATACTTTCAAAAATGGCAACCATGAGTCTAAAACCCAGACATAATTGCGTCGCCTACCTCACGAAATCGGCCTTCTGGACAAAGTTTGATCACGCCATAGACCTAATGGTTGATTCTCAGTATAGTACTGCTCTACTCTTAAACCCGACCATATACCTAGAGTCACTAAGTCAGTTTTGGTCCAATGCCTACGTTCACACTGATGTGCCTTCCGGCCAAATTTCCGTTCGATCATTAGTCAACCAAAATCAAGTAGAGGTTACACCTGATGGCATTTGTCGAGTGCTAAATTTACAAGATGCTACTGCTGTGACTGAGTACCCGAATGGCACAACTGATATGTCCTTCATCAACAATGGGTACGACGGAAATCTTCGAGCTGCTACCATACTGAAGAAGAACTTCCCTGATGCTGAAAGACTGATATTTCATATGGTGAATGTTTGCTTAGCCTCGAAGACATCCTCATGGAATCAAATGTCTTTCCGGTGGCAACAGGTATTATATTCAATTCTAGAACACCAACCTTTAAATTTTTCACAAATTGTGTTTCTAGAAATCAAAGATCTGGCACAGAAACCTGTGGGAAATAGATGGCTATTATATCCTAGGTTTCTGATGGCCATAATTTTAAATGAATTACAAACTGATGGCCTTGTTGGCCTTGGAGTCCCTGCACCAGCTGTTCTAGCTGAGGTATACTCCAGGCATAACTCCGACCAATCTCTCAAAGAAGCTGCCTGTTTGCTCAAACCCAAGCAAAGGGAACCCACAGCTTCAACTGCCAGATCCAAAGTCCCCACCAAGCCAAAATCCAAACCCAAACAAGCTAATCAGGGAGATGAGTCCCCTGATGATGCTCCTGTACCACCCAAACAGGATAAACCTACTGGTTCAAACCCTCTAGTAGTGTTAAAGACTCAACCAGCAACAGCCGCACAGGTATCCTCTCAAAAGGATCCTGTTGCAACCACTTCAGGGGAAACCACATTACTGAGACCTCTCTCACTTGAGGAGGTTATCATTGAAGAGCATCCCTCTCCCCGGATGCAATAAGCTTCTATCCCCTCTCCCCATGAAAATGCCCCCCAAAGTCCAACCATTATAATTGCTAATGTGCTGACTCAACTGCATGCCTCTCCTCCTCCCCTACAACCACCAACGAAGGGGAGAACAACAGCAATTGAGGAAGAGGATACACATGCTTCTGACAACCCACAGCACCGGTTTAAATGTTCTATCTCCTAGTGTGGATACAGAGATCAGAACATCTGGTGAGGCTGCCACCTCTTCTGAATCAGCATATGATCAGAATGAGGTTGGTAACATAACTAAGACCTCACCAGAGGCAACAGCTGATGAAGGACAAAGTCCTGAGGCTGGAAGTCCCTGTACCAAGACAAAGGGGCACATGCTACATCTGGTCTACACCCAGTGCATGTACATCCTGCTACAAGCAGGAGGTCAGGTGATTCAGCATCTGCTGATGATGACCTGGGCTTCTTTTATGATGTTCTTGCCCAGAACATAATCCTAGAGGAGGAAGTCAGTAGGCTGCAAAAACTACTTGACCAACTCTCTCAGGGAGAAAGACCATCTGCCACCACATCAACCCAACAGATGGCACCTTCCTCTGAAGGTCACTTAAACACACAGCCACTCAAAGAATCTCAGCCACCTGCCTCTGTTTCTGGCACCATTTCTCAGGACCAAAACCCCCCTGAGCAAATGGATGCTATCCCTCAAAATCCCCTATCTCTCATCACACCGTAGATAACTGAACTTGTCATTAAAACTATTGATGAGAGACTTTCTTCTGTCTTACAACCTATGGTGGAGGATGTACTGAGCCAAAAGCTTTCTGCTGATCAAACCCTTCAAACCAATGCACCCAAAAAGGGGGAGACTCAAGCAGTGAAAGCTAAAAGAAAGAGGATGGAGAAGGAGAAAGAGAAAGAGAAGGACAAAGAAGTGGAAATAGAGAAGGACTGTGTGTATGAGACCGAGAAAGAGAAAGAGAATGAGAATGAGAAGGGAGCTGAAAAGGAGAAAGTACATGAAAGTCAAAAGGACTTTCATGTCACATATAAGAAAAAGAAAAGTGCTGAAAAAGAGAAAAACTTGAATGAAATGGTTAAAGAGGTTGATGCTGAACACAACAGATCAATGGACAATATCATTGATCAGCTGTTTAGGCAAGGTTTCAATACTGAAAAGCTGGCACTGAAATAAGAAGATTAGAGATCGAAGAGATTCAACAAAGATGGGCCAGCTACAGCACAATGGATAGAGAAAGACTTGAGATCATGATCAGATTTATCAGCAAATACCTTGGGAGATCATTGATCGAAATAAAATCATGGACCAGGGACAGCATCTTGGCCATAACCTCCAAGATCTGTTCGTATGAGGCATATACTAAGGGATTAGTAATAGAAGCTTTGAATGAAGCAGGAGCAGGGAGCAGGACTGAGCTAGCCAAACACTCAAAAGCCACACTCACCTCCAAAATCCAACTCAGCCTGTCAACATTCCCTCTCCAAAACAACCACAACCCACAAAACCAACTCCCTTACCCTCAAAACAAACAGCCGATGATGCACCTAAGCAGAAGAAGAGAAAGTGTTGAGGCTGGAAGAAGAAGAAGATGATGATGAAGACAGGCTGTCGATCTCAGCTGTTCTGCAGTTGCCTAAGGCCAAAGATCTCTCTCTTGCAATAACTCCTAAGCAACAAAGAGATGCAATCAAAGTGAAATTGGAAGAAGAAGAACAACACAAATTGCATGATGAAGAGTTATTGAGGATAGTTGATAAAGCATATGCAGCCACTTCCTCCATCATTAATATGAAAAAACAAGCTCAGAGGATTTATACTCTTAGACATACTTTTCAGTATGTGAAAGAAAGAGTAAGAATTTGGCCTGATCCCAGGGTGGCTCACAGAATACAAAAGAAATATATCCCTCAGAGATACAATGGGCAAGTGAAAAAGATTGTAGATGAAGTGATCTCCTTAGCCCTTATAGTCTCACCCTGGGAAATCCTGGAAGATTTCAAAAAGGCCTACACCTCAAACATGCCCCCACAAAAATGTTGGAGAACAGAATGATCAAAAAGGGGCTGGTGTATAAAAGGCTGAATGAGATCAGAAAGGATGAGTTACCACTGCTGTTAGAAGGGCATCATCCTAATGAATTTGCTTATAGACAGATTACAACAGTGGTACTCAAAAATGGAAAACAGGTCAAATTCCTGTCTGAGTACTATGGGCCAGAAGGATTCTTTGATGGTGAGGCAGAAGAGCTCACTATGGAGGAACAAATTGTATTTTTGGAGGCCTACACCAGGGAATCCTACAGGCTCATAGTTGGGAAGTGAGTCTCATGGATGGGGGAACAGCTCAGTGTCCAATTCCCCGATACAGAGCTCCTATCCATACATTGTCAACCAAATCATCAGAGACTCATTCCCAGGCCAATGCTTATATGGGTCATCTTCTCAACTGATCAAGAAGGAAAAAGACCAACCATTCTGCCAACAATAAGTGGGAAAATAAATCAATTAGAGGTTTTGGCTGCATTGGTTCAGGGGGAGTCTGTTGGACCAAAAGAACCAATGAGCCAAGATCATAAAACCTCTAAGTCCCACATGATATCACAACAACTGCTGAAGGCTTCATCAGCAGTTCGACAAGTGCTGAAGACTACAATAGCTGAAGATCAAGTACTGAAGACTTCAACAGCTGAAGACTAAAGTGCTGAAGTCCAACAGCTGAAGAACACAAGTGCTGAAGCTGAAGACCAAAGTATTGAAGGTCAACAGCTGAAGAGTCCATAAGTGCTGAAGATCAACAACTGATGTACAAAGTCTGAAGACAAAGACTGAAGACATCAGCTGATGACATCTACTGAAGTCATCAGCTGATGAAACGTCTGAAGTTCAAGTCTGAAGACCAAGTGCTGAAGTTTCAGTAGTTTGTTACAACAGTTGAAGAGTACTTCTTCAGTAGTTGTGTTTATCAGTAGTTTTATGTTTTTAATTTCAGTAGTTTTGTAAAATGACTGAAGAGCTTGTTCTTTAGTCATTGTAATTTCAGTAGTTTCTTATCAGTAGTTTTGTAATAAGTAAACACTTAGCTTCTTGTAAGAAGATGTCAGCTGCTTGACATCTTCAGTAGTTTCTTATCAGTAGTTTTGTAATAAGTAGTTTGTTAAATAACGGTTAGATGTCACTATCAAGTGACATCAGCCTACGTCATCTTTCCTTATATAAGGAAGAATGACCTAAATTGTAATTTTGCGAAAAGCCATGCCAAAGCGTGTGATTGAATGAAATATTCCTTTTGCAGAAACTTTCTCTCTCTATAACTAATTCTGTTCATTGCTATATCTTTGGTATTCTTGCTCGAATTGTGCTAGTTGGTACTCTATTTCGCTGCTGAAATCATTCGAATCGATCAAACTAGATGCTGAGATCCTATCACTTATAGTCATCTTCATCCAGAGTTAAGTCTTCAATTGGTATTCTAGCAGTCTTGTAAAGTGCAGCTTGAGCAGTTGATAGAGTAACAGGAATATGTGGACCCTTACATATTGAGATCCAAAAATCAGGATCTACACCTGTGATATAATTTCTAAACCTTATTCTACATTGTTTAAACTCTGATTTGTGTTTAAGCATGGGAGGTTTAGGTGTATGACCTAGTCAGAGTAACTGTTAGAATCCATGTTGATTTGTGTAAGTATAGATGTAGTTGATTTTAAGATTGGTTATTTTTTATGAGTTCAACTTGTTCAAGGAGTTCTTTCGAGGGTCAGAATGAGTTCTGTACTGATTTTCTTTCTGTTTGCTAAGTAGGGATGGTGATATCCACTATTAGCAACTTGATTATCAGCTCAATCGAGTTCTATTCAGTCTGTGCGCAGATCTGAAAGAGAATCGAGAGCCAAAGCTCTGATACCAATTGACTGGGTTTGAGTAAGAGTGATATTCTTACTGAGAATCGAATATGATAATCAAGTCAATGATTGAGTGGCGGAAACAAACAATCAAAGAACATTCAAAGAAAGAAAATTACTCACAAATGTTGTTTGTATTGATATATGAAAGTTGATAAGTTACAGAGAATAATTAAAACAAAAATTCTCTATCTATCATCCGTCACCTCAGTACGAGGATAACTATTCTATTTATAGGCAGACAAGATGCCTTTACAAAATGACTAAACTACCCCTGACTTATTACATCAGAAACTAGTCTAAGTCTTGATTCACATCTCTGCTTGTTCATCCGCATTGACAAATGCGGATGAGATAATCTTGATTAGCATTTCCACTTGATCATCCGCATTAGAAAGTTGGTCATCCGCATTGGTTAATGCGGATGAACAAATACTTGTGCGCATTTGGTCGGTCATCCGCATTGACAGAGTCTTGTCCGCATCTTCTTTTGTTCTTCCGCATTAGTCAATGCAGAAGAATAACTTGTTCAGCATTAGTATTATGTCTTCCGCATTAGTCAATACGGAAGAGTAAACACTTGTCCGCATCAGAGTTATGTCTTCCGCATTAGCTAATGCGGAAGATAACACTTGTTATTTTCCTTCCAGATCTTCATCCGCATTAGTTCTTGGACTTGTAGGATTTCAGCTGAGCAATCATGAATTCACCCATTAAGTTGGCATTTATGATCCCTTCAGGGTGCAACAGGATGTCTCCAGGTAAAAAATTTAATGTTTTCCGGCATATGGTAATTAGGGTTAGTGAGAAATTCGTGTTTTTGCGTCAAAATTCCTTTAACCCTTGAATTTTCAAAATTCAGCAGTTTCAGTCGCACGATTGACTCAATCGCACCACTGAATCCATATGCATCTCTCATACGCACGATTGGACTCAGTCGTTCATCCATACGTATGACTGAGTTGCCTAGTTGCATTGTTCTTTCGCACCTGTCCATTCGCACGAGTTAGCCATCCGCATTGGTTCATTTGCACGTTTGAGCCATTCGCATTGTTTAATCGCACGAGCTGTCCAATCGCACACCTTCATTCGCACAAGTAAAACAGTTTTGTTCTAAAGACCAAAGTCAAAAGTAATGGAGGATCAATATTCAGCGTTCATCGCAGGAAGGGACTCTAGCATTCAAAATCGGTTGCTTCTAGAAAATGAAGTGGGAAATCATAACAAGCCCCCTAAGCTCATAACATTAGATGATTATCCACAATGGAAGCAAAGATTTGAGATTTACTTAAATGGAGTAGATCCCAATCTGTGGGAGTTAATAGAGACAAGATATAGCATGCCGGTAGGTGCAGATGGAGTCAAACTTACATTAAGCAGTATGACTGACGGCCAATAGGTAAGTACAATGCAGAGAAGAAAGTATATGCATTGCTAACTCGGTCAATTGCTAAGGAAATCTTCTATCAATTTTCTAAGAACAAGCAAGCTAAGAAGCTGTGGGATGCATTGGAAAAGAGGTATGAGGGAAATGCATCGTTGAAAGCTCTAAAGGCTAAAGCGTTGAAGAAGGAGTTTGACAACTTCTCATCAATGGGAAAGGAGAGCCTGGACTATGACATTGGTCGGTTCTACCACTTGATGAGTGAGCTGCACACTCATGGAGTCACCACGTCTGTAGAAGACAAAGTTTCAAACTTTGCAGATGAATTGCCAGAGAAGTGAGTTTCCTTGGTCTCCAAACTCAGACAGAATGATTTGCTGGTGAAGTTAGATATCAACGACTTCATTCTAAAGCTGAGAGAGGAAGAGTTGAGGATGAAGTATAGGGCCTAAAAGTCGTCATACGATCATAATCCGGCATTGTACAACTCAACTCCTCAAGCCAAAACGTCTGGAGTGCCACTTCAAACGGCATTTGTGTTGAGTTCAGCTGGTCCATCTTAAGCTACTACTTCAGGATCTGACACGTCAGGGTCGTCTGGTACTCAATACATAGCACCTGAAGCCAATGCTACAAAACTAATGACTGAGCATCTCGGGGATGTTATAATGGAGGTAGCAAAGGAGCACATGGATCTCTTAGCAGTGGTCGTTCACTCCTATGACGGACTAGTTGCTGGGAAGATTGGGAACTGCCATCTGGCAGATGAGGACTGTGATGAGGTAGACGAGACAGAGCTAGAGAGAATGGACATCATACGGGCCTTAGCAAGTGTTGTTCGGAGAGCTAAGAAGTTATGGGTGAGTGCCATGCAAGAAGAACTTCTTCAATTCAAGAAGTTAGGTGTATGGACACTAGTAGATAGACCCAAAGGTGCTAAGGTCATTGGCACAAAATGGGTCTTGAAATGTAAGAAAGATGACCAAGGTGTTATCATCAGGAACAAGGCTCAACTTGTAGTTCAAGGATTTAAACAAGTCGAGGGAATTGATTACAATGAAGTATTTGTACCAGTGGCGAGGATGGAAGCAATCCGTATCTTCCTAGCCTATGCCTTTAGATAAAGATTAAAGTCTATCAACTGGATGTAAAGAGTGCATTCCTTCATGGTGAAATCTGGGAAACAGTGTATGTCAGTCAACCCGAAGGATTTGAGGATCCATATCATTGGGACAGAGTTTACAAACTGGATAAGGCTCTCTATAGGCATCACTAAGCCTCGAGAGTATAGTATGAAAAACTCTCAACTCACCTTGTGAAACACGAATTTCTCAGAGGTGTAATTGACTATACACTGTTCATCAAAGAAAAGGATGGTGATCTGCTGCTTGTTCAAATTTATGTTGATGACATAATCTTCGGTTCCAAGAACGAAGATTTATGTAAAGAATTTGAAGCAGTAATGAAGGCAGAATTTGAAATGGGTGCTATGAGGGTAGGTACATGTGTCCCTAGTTTCTGAACTTAATGTAATATGACTTTAATGTCTTACACTTATGTAATGTTTGGGTACTTAATGAAATGTACATGTTTGGTTGTGATGATAATGTTAAATATTTCATTAATGAGTTGTGTAACGCATATTGAATTGATTATATAGGTTTGTGGTTGTTTGACTAGTATAAAGAATGTAATAATATTGAATACGTTCAAACTTAGTAGATGAAGTTCTCATGCGTCCGAATGGACCATGCGCCCCAACAGTGGTCATGTGTCCGAATGGCCATCCGACTAAGTGTCCATGTACGTAAATAGTCCATACGCCTGAACAACTTCATGCGAATGACTCAGTCGCACGACTGAACACTCAGTCATGCGAATGGATCAACCGCATGGCTCAATCGCACGAGTGAGTCATGCTAATGGTTTAGTCGACCGAATGAGAAACCTAAACCTATAAATACCGCCTAATTCATGGAAAAACGAAAGCATTAAACACACTTCGACCCAGACGTACCCTAGCCGTCCAGAGACCTCAAGATCATACTCCAAGTTCATAGATTGTAGTAGATCGATTCCTAATTGATTCTTAACATTAGATTCAATACATAATTGTTTCTACGTGCGTTCTCACTGATTGGATTGCCAATCTAATAGGATTACACATTATTTGATTCGGTTTACACGTTAATCAATTAGTCCATCATCTCATACACGATCCCTAACAAGTGGTATCAGAGCTTTGGCTCTTGATTGCATGTGATTCAAACATTTTTGATACAAAATTTGTGTTTTTTCACTAAAAAACACAATCCTTTTGTGTCAAATGGTGTCTTAGACGTATCCTGGTCATAAAGTTCAGTTTTTCTAGCATACGGCAATTAGGGTTAGTGAAAATTAGAGTTTTTGCGGCCAAACCACGTTAAACCTAGAAATTTTCGAATCCAGCAGCCTCAATCGCACGATTGGACTCATTCGTATGACTGAGAACTCAATTCGAACTATTCAACCGCATTAGTTCATTCGGCCGACTGACTCATCCGCATTAGTTTAGTCGCACGATTGAACCATACGCATAGTTCAATCGCCCGAAGAAGACTCGGGAGGGAAAATTCAGCGAGAAGGCTGATGAAGGGATCTTTCTAGGATACAACATACCGAACAAGAGAGTTTACGACAACTCAACGGGTCAAGTAGAAGTGTGGTGTAACGTTGATGTTCAGAGATACACCACACCACCTGCTAGAAAAGGGCCTGCTTACTTCTTCGACTATGATGGATTCTTCAAGTCCTTCAACATACCTCTCTCCACTTTTGAAGACGTGTTGGCAACCAAGATGATGTATGATGTCTTGAACACACCGTTTCAAGATTGAACACCATCTGGTTCACTGGGTCAGTCATCTAACAACTCAGGGGGAACACTTGATGATAGTAACTCCTCCTCTGATGAAGAAGCTGTGGAGATTGATCAGAACAACCAGGAGGAATAGGTTCCTATTCCTGCAAGTCCACAAGCATCTGACGTTGATGCTTCGTGTCACACCCCCGCTAAGAGCGGAAACACGGGGATGCCACGAGACGGGAATCGTCATAACACATGGTAAGCGATAGAGACGCAATAATAATAATGATGACAAGCGTGTCATGACGACACCCGACAACAAGGGGACTTGTGTCGTGTTTAGTCAATGATCACGACAACATAGCCATAAGCATAAACAAGATACATGATTCACATAAATGAAGATGATCAAATTGTAATGTATTTCCCACAACCGGGAACAAGTATCAAAAGTATAATGTTGTTTAAAACAGACTACAACAATGATTTTTCAAAATGTATGATTGGCAAGTTGTGTAGTCTCAAAAATGCATCCTAGGGTCTCCACTAAGGCAGCACACCTAGATCTGCAATTAGCATGGTCACCTGAAAAGATATGCTCAAAATGGTCAACAAAGTTGTTGGTGAGCTCGCAGGTTTAAAGTAAATAAGTATTGATGTTGTATAAATGTTGTTACGGAATACCGTGTATACAGTTATAAGTAAGCAAAATCACATGACCTGAGCTTTACAACCAAACCTAACGACGTACACAAAGAATCTTGTGGGATATATTCACCCAAGGCCCGTTCCTGGAAATTGTTGGTACTAACTAGTATACCAACACAAGGGTGGGGGTGTCAGCCCAAATAGTACTACCAATACCTATCTGTCGGTTCCCACACTGGAATTAAATGGTTGTAAGAAAGAACCACAAAGCAGACTCAAGCATGTATTAGATAACTACCCACAAAACAGTAGCACGTTGATTCCAAGTATTTAAATTGTATGTATGTTGTACAGCATAGAAAACGGGCGAGCATACTTTTCCCCAATGTTTGTAAATGTTTGTAAAGTAGTATAAGCATAAAAAGGCGCCACGAGACTCACTTGTTAAGTGGTGAGTATGAATGATCAAAGTTCCCAACAGTTGTATGTAATGCACAGTCAAACACCTATTGACAGTTGTTAAGCGTTAATGACATGTATAAAGCATATAGTAATGTTTGGTCGGTTCGGGTGTATCGGTTCGGTCGTGGGTAGCACACACACAAGCGGACACACGCATCAAATCTTATGTAGATCCAAGTACTAAGAGTAGTCGTCATTGCTTATGACATCCTTGTAAAGATCTCATTGTTATGAAAGATGGCACTTGTTAAGTATTTGTAGTTCCAAATGGGTTGTCGATACTTGTAAAATGTTAGGTTGATTTCAATTGAAATAGTATGTGCATGTTGATAGCGTTGACTTTAATCTTTGTGGTCAAGCAATGACACTTTTACTGATGTTACCTTATCATCATCAGACGTTCAAGAGGAAATTCACACTCAACATCATCAGTCACACAACAGGACCAGACGCTCGACTCAACGCTCCATTCGTACGAATCAACCTTCAATCGTACAAATCAGCTTCATTGGCACAATTGAACCTTCATTCGTACGACTGGCATTCAGTCGTACCACACAACACTCAATCGCACAACTTAACCTCCATACGCACGAATCAACATTCATTTGTACGAATCAGCTTCATTCGTACGACTGAACCTTCATTCGTATGATTGGCCTTCAGTCGTGCGATACACGCACAATCGCATGCATTCATTCACCCGCATTGACTTAATCGCACACACACTCATCCGCATTGACTCAATCGCATGCACATTCATTCGATCGCACAACTCAGTCACATGACATCCCTAGTCGCATGATTCAGTCGCCCGAAAGACACAATCGCATGACTCAGTCGCACGCACATTCATTCGATCGCACAACTCAGTCGCATGACATCCCTAGTTGCACGATTCAGTCGCCCAAAAGACACAATCGCATGACAGACCCAGTCGCCTGAACTGCAAGTTCGCGACTGCTGAAGTGCAGAGCAGCCTTCGGCTGCCCCAAGCACGGGTTTTACACAACAAGGACTTCCAGAATCACACAACAAACACACACGAACAAGAAGCACACGCAGAAAGTCATCACACGCACCCACACGACCTCTTGTGTTCGAGTTGACCCGAACACCCAAAACCCTAGAAATGTACAGCAGTAAAACAAGCATGAAATGGACAACCAAGGTCATCTACCTGGAAGGATGGAGTAGACTAGGTTGTAGACGAAGTCTAGACGACGAAAATGAGACCAAATGGATCGATTTTGATGCTAAGATGAAGATGTGAAGTGGAGAAGAAGATGATGAAGAAGAAATGGAGAGAATGAAGAAATGGCTGGGAAAGCGGGTTTTTATACCCATCCCAGGTTTGCAAAATGTGATTTTAGTCCCTGCACTTAGCCCCCGAGTTTCCAAAGTTTACTTCAGTTGAAAACGACTTTAAAATGTATGTTATATTAAGGTTAAAATCATGTTTAATGGTAATTGATAGCTTAAAATGGTTTTATTAATGACAATGGTTATAATTACAAATGATACATTTGGTGATAATGGTGATGAAATTTATAAAAGGTTTATGCTTAGCACAAGTTCACGGAGGAAGTACAGGCACAGGGTAATAAAGCAGACATGATTCCTTAAAGCAGGAGTTCATGAAGAAGAGGAAGAATAATTAAAATAATTCTATGGTTAATTATGTCGTTCGACAGACCTTAAGGTGACGGGTGTCACACTTCTGAATCTTCGGAACCTCAGACTCCTACTGCCTCAGATGCTGAACCAAATGTTTATAATCTTGATTCTGAGGTAGTGGTTCCAACAACCCCTGGATCACATCTAAATGCCTATCATCCTTTGGATAATGTCATTGGGGATGTCAGGTCAGGAGTTCAGACTAGAAATCAGCTGTACTCAGCTGATTATGCCTCGGTAATGGAAAAGGGATACCTTCACAATGGTGCATATCGTTGCTTTGTGTCTCAGTTTGAGCCAAAGTATGTTAGTGAAGCCCTGAATGATGAGGCATGGGTGAGTACCATGCAAGAATAATTTCTTCAGTTCAAGAAGTTGGGTGTATGGACTCTGGTGGATAGACCTAAAGGAGCTAAGGTAATTGGCACATCTTGAATGCAAGAAAGATGATCAAGGTGTGATCATCCGAAACAAGGCTCGACTTGTTGTCCAAGTATTTTGACAAGTTTATGGCAATGTCTACAATGAAGTGTTTGCACCCATGGCAAGAATAAAAGCAATCCGCATCTTCCTTGCCTATGCATCTTATATGAAGATTAAAGACTACCAACTTGATGTGAAGAGTGCTTTCCTTCATGGTGAAATCAGAGAGACAGTGTACGTTAGGATCCATATCATGGGGACAAAGTTTACAAACTCGACAAGGCTTTAGACGGGCTTCATCAGGCTCCGAGGGCCTGGTATGAGAAACTCTCAACTCATCTTGTGAAACACGGTTTTCGTAGAGGAGTCATTGACTACACATTGTTTATCAAGGAGAAAGATGGGGATTTACCGCTCGTACAATTTATGTCGATGACATAATCTTCGGTTCCAAGAACAAAGAATTATGTAAAGAGTTTGAAGCAGTAATGAAGGCGGACTTTGAGATGAGTGCAATGGGCGAGATGAAATTCTTTCTCAGGTTACAGGTAGATCAGACACCAAATGGAATTTTCTTACTCAGACCAAGTATGTAGGAGATATCCTCAGTCGGTTTGACATGGAGAATGCTTCTGTAGTTGGGACTCCACTTGCTACAAACCATGATGTAGCACCCGACAAAACTGGTGATTTGGTTGATGCCACTATGTATGGGGAGATGATTGGAGCTCTCATGTACCTCACTGCCTCAAGACCTGATATCATGTATGCCACATGTTTATGTTCACGGTATCAAGCAAAGCCAAAAGTTAACCATCTGATAGGGGTCAAGAGGATATTTCATTATCTAAAGGGTACACTAACACTTGGATTGTGGTATCCTCATGATGATGACTTTGAGCTTACGGCGTATAGCGACTCGGATTACGGCGGCTGCAGGATAAATTATAAGTCTACCTCAACAGGGTGTCAGTTCTTTGGGAGAAGATTAGTAACCTGGCAGTGTAAGAAGCAGACCTCGGTTGCATTGTCAACCTGTGAAGCCGAATACGTTGCTGCTACAAGTTGCTATTCACAAATCATATGGATTCAACAGCAAATGCGAGATTACGGTTTGAAATTCTCTTCTACTCCTATCTTTGTTGATAACTCTGCTGC
Source organism: Flaveria trinervia (assembly GCA_025506515.1). NCBI lineage: Eukaryota > Viridiplantae > Streptophyta > Magnoliopsida > Asterales > Asteraceae > Flaveria > Flaveria trinervia. The sequence continues at coordinate 74,660,503 of CM046443.1, forward strand.
AATTGCAGTCACAAAAAACCTGGTCCAACATCCAAAGACAAAACACATCGGAATTATATATCACTTCATACGGGATTGTTTCGAAAAGAACCTAATCGATGTGGTAAAAATAAACACTAATTTTCAACGCGCTGACCTCTATACAAAGGCTTTTGACAAACCATGTTTTTTATATCTGTTAGAGGTCAACGGCATTAAAAAGAAAAATGATGTAATTCCCGATGATGATCATGTGTAGTCCGATGAGTCTTGTTTTCTATTATTTATTATCCTTCTTTATTTGTTTAATCAGTTTAATTACATTAATGTTATTCGGTCGCCTATTAAAATCCTAAAAATCATAAATCGATTATGGTTTTAGAATTTTAGGGGGAGAATAGGTCAGTTAGTAACATTAAAAAACGAGGGAGGAGGAGAGGCTGGCTGATAGAAAGTAGATCGTATCTGTGATACTCATTCAAGAATGTTGGAAAATGATAGTACACAGGTACAAATCACTTGGGACATTAAAAGATTAAATAAAATAAGTTGCAAAGTTCAAAGTACAAGTCTGTTTAATCTGAGCAATATAAAAGGAAAGATGATAGTAAAACTAGCTACTAATAAGTAACAGAAAGAAAGTAGACCTAGAGGTTGTTAGACCACGATGATATGTCGGTAGATTCAACACAATAGATGATTAGACCTTATCGGTGATATCAAGAACAAACTAAGTTGTTCAACAAGCTGTGGGATAACATCTTATCCCTGGTTAACACAATCAACAAATTCCAATAAGGGGTGACGAGCAGAACAAATGCCACAAATGTGTGCGTAAGACCAAAACATGAGCAAAAGCAATCAAACTAACAACCAATGTTGTTGGTGCTATATGTACAAAAAGAATAAAATTGCTCAAACAAGAAGATAGGTTATGTGCCTCTCTACTGTGTGATGGCACTGACCTGAGGATAAGCATAACCTATATATTCTAGAATTCATTGTTGTTTGCCGCCTCTCTGCTGTGCGATGGCACTGACCTGAGGCTTGGCTTTTCTTTGAAAGCTCTAAGAATAGTTTCTTCTTGTCAAAAATACTCGTAGACCGCTCAAAAATCTCCTGAGGAATGTTGATTACCATATAAGCGTGGGATCCACAAATGCTTGTTGAAATACTTAACCTAACCATCACCAATCTGTGTCAAAAGTCTGTGTATGGATTTAAGTGGACATGTATACTGACAATCATCGTGGCTGTAATTCTTGAAATCCAAATCAATGTGTGCATCTTATAGTACTAGTATGATTTTCTAAACTTGCTAATGACTCTCGACGAAGACATGAATCTAGCATCAAATGATTTTGGTAACACATCTTGAATGATTTGATTACCTGTATGATTCCATAATGAATCATTCCACTTGTGGTCAAAATAACTTGAAGCGGCCAGTTCAAGAAATAAATCTATTAGATTACTATCTTAGGATTTCCACCTCACATAAAATCACAAAAACATCCTTACTTTTGTCTTTTAATGTTAGCTCTTCTGTTTTGTTTTAACATTTAGTCTATTCAGTGTTATATGTCAGACTATGTCGTGGAATTCAATCTGGGATTTAATTACTTAAAAGGGTCACGTCTGAGGTGACAAATGTGTTTTCAGTATTAAATGGGTCACTTTTGAGGTTAGAAAATGTGTTTAAAAGGATCACGACTGAGGTGGTCACATGTTTCAAAAGTTTAAAATGATCATGTCTTAGATGATCAAATGATCAAAATGTTTAATCAAAAGTTAAAAGGGGATAAATGTCTAATGGTCATAAAGTCAAAATCATGAGTATGATCCATTCGCACGACTGGACCATGAGATCATACTTATGCACTAGACAACTGAATGGAGCATGAGTATGAATCATTCACACGAATGGCTTACAAGATTGAGCCATTCACCTGAATGGAGTTGTCCGAATGAGTCAGTCGCCCAAATGAAACCCAGTCGGCCGACTGAATGTGATCGATTGAACCAATCACACGACTGAGATTCAATCTCCCGGATGAAAAGAGCGAATGGATCCAGTCACACAATTGAAACCATATTCAGTATAAATAGGGCTATAGTCGATCGCATACGCTCATCACTCCTCATTCGCCCTAAAATCGCATGCCGTGCCGTTACTCTGCCAAATTTCTTCTTACCTTACTTGACTTCAAATTTCGGTATTTTGACGATTGCTGGTCTTTACACAGATACAATGCGGTGCAATCTACACAAATCACAGTCGATTTATGCCCAAAATTAATGAATTCGGCCCTAAGAAAGAACCGAGACTTAGTTGGACAAATAAACTAATTAAACTAAGTAAAATGTTGAAATCAGGATTATTAGGTGATTAGTAGGGTTGTTGCGAGTCTAATGAGCCAAACCACGATGTCTAATATTAAGATTTGCTCAAATTTTGAATTTCAATCGAACAGACAGTAGGTCATGCGACTGGTCAACCGGATGAACAACAATCGCATGACTGAGCTGGACAAATGACTCAGTCGACCGAATGAACAAGGCGTATGAGCTCAGTCGGCCGACTGAACCAGTCGCAGGCTCAGTCACCTCATTGAACTCAGTCGCATGATAAGTCACCCGAGTGTAGTCAGTCGCATGTTAGGTCAAACGACAGAACCCAGTCATTTGGTTCAATCCCATGATTGAATCAGACTGACCTCAAACAGTGTAGACTGAATTACTTTATGTTTTATGCTGATATAATACATATGTGTCTTATATTACAGATTTATGGTGGATCGATGGACCATCAACAGCAAGCACAATATATGTGCTCAGTTGAACGCCAGCGCTCGGAACGCTGCCGAGTTTGCTGGCATCATTTCTTTTCTAACGAGATCATGAATACACCGATCCATATCTACACCATGCACTCCCTCTAGGTCTATACAGCAGGCCTTCAGGGAGGGTGCATCAGTTGACAGATCTAGCGAGCCCTACTGCATCAGGAGTACCATCTTTGGGCTAGACGTAGAGGTGACAGCTGTAGATCTTAGACGTGTACTGGACCTGGGTGATGATACTGCTTACCTACAAGATACATTCGAAGGACGGAGGTGGACTCAAGGACTGTGAAACCCAAAGTGGTGCTGAAGTGGAGTCCACCGCGTACTATGTCAAAGATCCCCATGAGGGATTTGCCACAGGACTTCACTCCCCACTTCAAGTTGTGGTATTATGACTGGCGTACAGGAGAAGCGGTCATAGTATTACAGAAAGAGCGCCAAATGGAGACCATCCAGGTATTTGACCCAATTTGGCTAACCAACCTGTCAGCTAGTGATGTTTATACTTTATACAGGTGGCCATTATTCTATGATCCGCAGGATATTATACAGGCCCTCTAGTTTCAGAACATGAAAAGACTCTACTTTTCATTTGAGATACATGCTGGAGTCACGGTCGAGGAGAGGCATAAGAAGTTTGACGAGCTAATCAAGGATGCCAGACAATGATAGAAACTAGGTTCAAGGGGGACTTTGTTGATCCATATGAACCTAGTTTACGATCTTAATGTAAAATGTCTATCATGTCCTAAATGTAATGAAACGTATGAGTTGAATGAAACATAATATGTGGTTGTTGATCTTAATGTTTAATGTTTCAGTGTATGTTTTAATGTTTATCATTTATTAACGCATATTGAACTAACAATATAGGTTTGTGGTTGTTTGAATAGATCACAATTGTGCAAATGGCATGTGCTAATGGACCATACGCATGAACAACTTCATGCTAATGAACCAGTCGCACGACTGAACCAGGAGACTGGATCAGTCGCACAATTGTGACATGAGATTGACTCAGTTGCACGACGGAACGCTGCCGAGTTTGCTGGCATCATTTCTTTTCTAACGAGATCATGAATACACCGATCCATATCTACACCATGCACTCCCTCTAGGTCTATACAGCAGGCCTTCTGGGAGGGTGCATCAGTTGACAGATCTAGCGATCCCTACTGCATCAGGAGTACCATCTTTGGGCTAGACGTAGAGGTGATAGCTGTAGATCTTAGACGTGTACTGGACCTGGGTGATGATACTGCTTACCTAACCAGGCTACACCCTCTGACTGTGAGGGAATGTTTCCTCAGGATGAAGTACTCTGGGGATATCAATGCAGGTGTGCTGAACAAAAGCAACATGTGTCCCCTGTTCAAGTACTTGGCACACGTCATACTAAAGTGCATAGCTTCAAGAAGTGGTGGATTTGATGACTTATCAGACCAAATCTAGAAAGCCTATGTGGCACTGGTGCTGAATCATCCCTTCAGCTTTTCCAACATGATATTCTCATACTTGATCGAGAATCTTGAGGCAAAAGGCAAAGAGGGATTTTGCATGTACTCGAGGTTACTTCAGATGATTATCGACAAGAAGCTACCCTTTCTGCCTAAGGAGAGCCATGATGCGGTGTCACTTGAGGTGATGGAGACACTACACTGGGGTGCATGAAGGTCTACAGGGGAAAGCAAGTCAAACCCCCTGTGAGGAGACTGTTCGGGCACCTGGCCTAGGCGGATTATGTGGCGCCGGCAAGGCGTAAGTGGCGCCACGAGGAGAGTGACTCAGATGTTGAGCAAATTGCTCTTCCATCTGATGACTACAATAACGACGATAGTGGCGCTGGTGGAGAGTTTGGCCCCGCTACTTCTAGGGCCACCACTGCACATGTTACACCTCCACCACCCACTCATGGAGATGCCACCACCGCCAGTTTCCATCAAGATTTCTGTCCTCCTGATGAGGAGGAAGAGAGTGATGAGGAGCCCCTAACAAGGACAGTGGGCAGCAGGGTGGTTGCCACTGACCGAGGCATTCGGGAGGTTGGAGGATGCCCTAGTGAGTCTAGGGAGACTGAAGCCGACCCCAGTTACACACCTGGTCAGCCCAGCAGCATCCCAGGGGGAGCATCCACCTCAAGGGGCATGAGGAGAAAAAGGATGGCTCAGCCCCATAGGATGAAGACGAAGAAAAGGAGGATGACCTTCGTCACCACCACCACCACAGCCACCATTAGTACCACTCCTCCCATCACCACTACCACCATTCCACCCATCACCACTACCACCCTCCACCCATCACCGTTACAGCCACTCCACCACCTATCTACACCACTCCACCACCTATCTACACCACTTCCACCACCACTACAGCATATACACCGCCACCTACTCATCTACCTACACCCATATTCACCACAGCCACCACCACTACCAACAGCCACCAAGCCGGTCCCTCATCCCATACCACAGTCTCCACTGGATCACCTTTACCTCTTAGTGGGGTAGAGGAACAGCTATCAGCACTAAACGGTATGGTGCTGAAGCTGTTGGCTGCCAATGACGAGAAGACTGGATAGCTACGACAGCTGATGGAGCTCACTACAGCACAATCATAGCAGATATCTTAGCAGGCAGAGGAGATTGCCCAACTCAAGGAGCGTAAAGCCGAATCAACAAAGAAGATTGAAGGGTTGGAGTCATCTAACAGATCTATCATGCTCAGGCTTAAGGGATCCAAAGAAGAGGCTTTGAAGATCAGAGAAGATGATGACGATGGAGATGATGATGATGATAGTGATGATGATGATGATGATAGTGATGATGATGATGATGAAGGTGATGATAAGGAGGATGATACAGAGGTAGGTGATGATGAGGATGGAGGAGATGATGAAAGAGAAGGAGATCCATCTGCTTCAGGTGCCCAAGAAGCTAGTGAGAGGCGGACCAAAAGGAATCAAGATCCGGGTGCCTCGACATTAGCCCCCACAGCAGAGGAACACATGATCCAAGACAAAAGTAATGCATAGATGTTTGTATAATTTAAATCATGTGTAATTGAATATTGTATTAAACCTATGTGCATGAATGTTTATGTATATATTTAATGTTTACTGTCTTGATTATTTACTGATGCATGATGTGTTAAATGTTTTAAATCAAGCAGATCCACATTATCAGTGAGATGACTACGATGTTGCTCCCATTCAGTAGATCAAGTCTCAACTCACAATGATACTTGATCAGTAAGGGATTGTCAGGAGGTCAGTAAGCTATACTCCCTACGAAGGAGAAATTATTCACAACCTCACTGATGAGCAACTCGCAGAAATGTTCCGGTTAAACCCGGATGAATTGGTTAAGGATGCCCCTACTGTCGATATTGCTAGTGATGATGAGCTCAACGATGTTGATGAGATAGAGATTGAAGAAATCACAGCACAACACTATCCAGAATATACTGATCGAGAGGGAAATGTTGTTCCAAATTTTGGAGATACACTCGACAGTGATATGCATGTTAAATTGGATATGATGGAGAGGGAAACTGACAAATAAAAAAGCCAATCCAAGCCACTGACGTCGATGTTGAGATCGAAAAGGCTGAATGGGTGGCTTGCTTTGCAGATATCCGTGCCCAACACACAACGCCAAAGCCGAGTGCCTACGCCAAGCTCTACAAAGTTAAGAAGCATCTTAAGCTGCCTGGAAAGATTATCGCATGGGCTTGCTTTCGAGGATCTTAATGTATATGCTGTGAAGAGGGAGAAGGGAATCGAGTACTTCAGATTTCCATATGATTTAAAGACTATCCCTGGTTTTGAGCTCAACCAGTTGGCACGCCTGAACTTGCTGTATGTTGACCCCAGGAAGATGTCAGGCTAGTTTGAAGCTGTGTTGAAGAGAGAATACCACACAGGATGGGTTAATTTCAAGCCTCAACAACCTACAAGATACATTCGAAGGACGGAGGTGGACTCAAGGACTGGGAAACCCAAAGTGGTGCTGAAGTGGAGTCCACCGCGTACTATGTCAAAGATCCCCATGAGGGATTTGCCACAGGACTTCACTCCCCACTTCAAGTTGTGGTATTATGACTGGCGTACAGGAGAAGCGGTCATAGTATTACAGAAAGAGCGCCAAATGGAGACCATCCAGGTATTTGACCCAATTTGGCTAACCAACCTGTCAGCTAGTGATGTTTATACTTTATACAGGTGGCCATTATTCTATGATCCGCAGGATATTATACAGGCCCTCTAGTTTCAGAACATGAAAAGACTCTACTTTTCATTTGAGATACATGCTGGAGTCACGGTCGAGGAGAGGCATAAGAAGTTTGACGAGCTAATCAAGGATGCCAGACAATGATAGAAACTAGGTTCAAGGGGGACTTTGTTGATCCATATGAACCTAGTTTACGATCTTAATGTAAAATGTCTATCATGTCCTAAATGTAATGAAACGTATGAGTTGAATGAAACATAATATGTGGTTGTTGATCTTAATTTTTAATGTTTCAGTGTATGTTTTAATGTTTATCATTTATTAACGCATATTGAACCAACAATATAGGTTTGTGGTTGTTTGAATAGATCACAATTGTGCAAATGGCATGTGCTAATGGACCATACGCATGAACAACTTCATGCTAATGAACTAGTCGCACGACTGAACCAGGAGACTGGATCAGTCGCACAATTGTGACATGAGATTGACTCAGTTGCACGACTGAACACTCAGTCGTGCGAATGGATCAACCGCATGACTCAATCGCACGACTAACCATGCTAATGGTTCAGTTGCACGAATGAGTAACCCTAACCTATAAATACCACTTAATTTGTAGAAAAACGTAACACTTTGAAGAATTCGACTCCTACTCATACCCTAGCCGTCTAGAACGTCCAAGAAAGCCAATCCAAGTTCATAGATCGTTCTTGATCGATTCCTATTCGTTCTTAACATTTAGTTTAATCTTATATCGATTGGGTTAACATTCTCATCGATTGGATCGCCAATCAAATAGGATTCCACACTATTTGAGTTGGTATACACGTGAATCAATTAGTACTCCGTCTAGTAAACGGTACATAACACCTTGAATTTGAATTTCATCACTTCTTCAAAAAGACCTAAGAGTTCTACTCTTTTCTTTCTCTCCCTCTAAAAATCTAAAGATCTGGATGTTGTAAGAGGAGAGTGGGCGGCTATGCCCACTTTACATCCACTTTCAAACCTTTTTGTCCTTTTGACACTTTTTACCCCTCTACTTGGGTAAAATATCTTTTCTTTCTTTTTCTTCACTTTATTCTTTCTTTCTTTGACTCTAAATGAAATAAACGGGTGTTACATAAACAGTGTATTATTTTGCAAAAGCATTTATATATTAGTGAAATGGTTTGTTTAAACTAATTCCACTACAATGTTTTGGATATTGAAATGTATATTTTATGTTTTATGCACGATGATTATCCAACTATGAGCATTCCGGAAACGAGACCTTATAGGATACCTAGGCACCCAGAGACGAGGAAGGGCGTAGTAAGCGACAAAATGCTTCGGGGAGTTGAAAAGAAGCATAGATCCAGAGATTCTTAAATAGGTTATCCTTTCAAACTGCTACTGAATCCATGGGCATGCAAGAGACAACCTAGCGAAATGAAACATCTTAGTAGCCAGAAGAAAAGAAAGCAAACGTTATTCCTGTAGTAGCAGCAAGCGAAATCGGAGCAGCCAAACCATGAAAACAGGGTTGTGGGAGAGCAATACTAGCGTCGTGCCACTAGATGAAGCAGTAGAATGTTGCACCGTAGATAGCAAAAGTCTAGTTGCCAAAAGCATAACTAGCTTACGCTCTGACCCGCGTAGCATGGGGCACATGGAATCCTATGTGAATCAGCAAGGACCACCTTGCAAGGCTAAATACTCCTGGTGACTGATAGCGAAGTAGTACCTTGAGGGAAGGGTGAAAAGAACCCCCATCGGGGAGTGAAATAGAACATGAAACCGTAGGGTCCCAAGTAGTGGGAGGAGCCCAGGGCTATGTCCGCATGCCTGTTGAAGAATGACCCCGTAACTCATAGGCAGTGGCTTGGTTAAGGGAACGCACTGGAGCCGTAGCGAACGCGAGTCTTCATAGGGAAATTATCACTGCTTATGGACCCGAACCTAGGTGATCAATCCATGACCAGGATGAAGCTTGGGTGAAACTTAGTGGAGGTCTGAACCGACTAATGTTGAAGAATCAATGGATGAGTTCTGGTTAGGAGTGAAAAGCCACTCGAACCCGAAGCTAGTTTTTTCTCCTCGAAATGCATTCAGGCACAACAATTGACTGGACATCTAGGGGTAAAGCACTGTTTTGGTGCAGACCGTGAGAGTGGTACCAAATTGAGGCAAACTCTGAGTACTAGATATGACCTCAAAATAGCAGGGGTCAAGGTCGGTCAGCAAGACGATAGGGGATAAACTTTATCGTTGAGAGGGAAACAGCCTAGATCACCAGCAAAGGCCCCTAAATGACTGCTTAGTGATAAAAGAGGTAGGGGTGCAGAGACATCCGGGAGGTTTTCCTAGAAGGAACCACCCTTGAAAGAGTGCGTCATATCTCATTGATTGACCGCTCTTGCGTAGAAGATGAACGGGCTAAGCGATCTACTGAAGCTGTGGGATGCAAAATTACATTGGTAGGGGAGCATTTCGATTGATGATGATAAAAGAGAATTTTTTGTTTAGTTCTCCACCTTAACAACATAAAAAAGGATTGATCAAATTTGACTGAGTCTGACTCATAGTGATCATTTATCAAAAAATGACTTTGATTATCAATTGATTGAACAACCGGGAGCAATTTACTTACGAGACTTAGTTGACATTCATAAAAAGTATCTAATGAATTATGAGTTCAATACATCCTCTTTTGCAAAAAGACGGATATTCCTTGCTCAACATCAGACAATCGCTTATTCACAAACTTCGTGTCGGGTTAATAGTTTTCATTTCCCATCTCATGGAAAACCTTTTTTGCTCCGCTTGGCCTTATCTCTCTCTAGGGGTATTTTAGTGATAGGTTCTATAGGAACTGGATGATCTTATTTGGTCAAATACCTAGGGAAAAACTCCTATCTTCCTTTCACTATGGTATTTCTGAACAAGTTCCTAGATAACATGACTCAAGGTTTTGATGACATCGATATGGACGATATTGATGCTAGTGACGATATCCTTGATATGGAGCTGTAACTGCTAACTAGCATGAATGCGCTAACTATGAATATGATTCCTATAGATGAAGATTGAATTTATATCACCCTTCAATTCGAATTAGCAAAAGCAATGTCTCCTTGCATATATGGATTCCAAACATTCATGATCTGGATGTGAATGTGTCAAATTACTTCTCCCTAGGTCGATTAGTGAACCTTCTCTCCAGGGATTATGAAACTAGAAATATTCTTGTTATTGCTTCGACTCATATACACCAAAAAGTGTATCCTGCTTTAATAGCTCTGAATAAATTAAATATGTGCATTTAGATATGAAGGTTTCTTATTCCACTACAACGAAAGCACTTTTTCACTCTTTGATATACTAGGGGATTTCACTTGGAAAAAAAATGTTCCATACTAATGGATTCGAGTCCAAAACCATGGGTTCCAATACACGAGATCCTGTAGCATTTACCAATCACGCCATATTGATTAGTATTACACAGAAGGAATCAATTAAAGATACTAATACAATTAGATACGTTCTTCATAGACAAAGTTGGGATTTACGATCCCCGGTAAGATCGGTCCAGGATCATGGGATCCTATTCTATCAGATAGGAAGGGCTGTAGCACAAAATGTACTTTTAAGTAATTGGTCCATAGATCCTATATCTATCTATATGGAAAAGAAATCATGTAACAAAGTGGATTATTATTTGTACAATTGGTACTTTGAACTTGGAACGAGCATGAAGAAATTAACGATACTTCTTTATCTTTTGAGTTATTCTGCCAGATCGATCACTCAAGGTCTTTGGTTTAGGGACTCATTGAGAATGATTCTAGTATAGTTCATGGCCTATTATAAGTGAAAGGCATTATATACTCATCACCAATACATCGCAGGATTTATCATGGTCCTTGCTGATTCACACGGGATTCCACGTTTGTCATGCTACTTGGGTCAGAGCGTAAGCTAGTGATGATTTCGGCTACTAGACTTTCGCCATCTAGGGTGCAGCATTTCACTGCTTTGCCTAGTAGCACGACACTTGTATTGCTCTCCCACAACCCCATTTTCACGGTTTAGGCTGCTCCTATTTCGCTCGCCGCTACTACAAGAATCACTTTTAATTTCTTTTCCTCTCGCTACTAAGATGTTTTAGTTCGCCAGGTTGTCTCTAGCCTGCCCATGGATTCAGCAGCATTTTGAAAGGTTAACCTATTTGAGAATCTCCAGATCTATGCTTTTTTTCAACTCCCCGAACCATTTTGTCATTTACTACGCCCTTCCTCGTCTCTAGGTGCCTAGGTATCCACCGTGTGTGTGTGTGTGTGTGTATATATATTCATACCTATCATGTTTCATGTTGAAGGATTGATGTTCGTGAAGTTATACGATCATAGTGTGTCACACCTGGCATGTTCAAGGTGGTGTCCCATGATACAAGAAAACATACAAACCTTATCATCAACATGTAACCATAACAAGTGTTAACAACAATATATAAATGTATATGATCTCATGGACACATATTAGTAATATATGCTTTTGGGTTTTCACTATGTGTGTTGTTAAACACCCATAACATGAAAGACTTATAAAACAAGAGCTAACACGAGACATTTGGACTAATAACCGGTTTACATATATGAATCATCAAATGCAATTATTTTCTTTACAAGAGTCATGCATATTTCGTACATTTGCATTTATAATTTTATTTTGTTCAATATTGTTTTTCTTATAGTGTTTCTTGCATTTGGTGTAGTTCACATACGATATACAATAACTAGTTTATAAAACATTTAAAAAGAAATAAACTAGTTTATAAAACATTTAAAAAGAAATACGACATAAACTGTCATAATATTTATATTTATCAAGAAAGTCATTTATCTTTTAACAAGAAAATAAAAAATATAAGATATATATCTATATTATGTTCTTTGCATTTTTATAAAACCGATTGCTTTTACTATACAAAATAAAAATTTATTATTTTTGTACAAGTAATAGTAACATGAAATAAAGCTTATGATGGAAAATTCAATACATTTAATACACAAAATATTTTATGAAAAGGATGATATCAACTCAACTACAAGTATAGACGCGTTTAACACATATGTATTAAACCAACAAAAGTCCTAAAGAAAAAGTATTTAAATAAACAAGTATTATCACCATTGTTCTATGCATAGAGTTAGTCCTTAGAACTCAAGTAGTGCTTATATACTTGTAGCTCGAGTAGGACACTTACCATTATATTATAACATGTTGTCTCACTCTAATCAAGACTCAAGGTGAGTATTGGTACCTTCATTTTCATTTTACATATTTTGGGGAAATACATCCTTAAAATACTTTTACAAGAATACAAGATACTTTTTTACTTTACACTTTGCACTAGTTACATAATAAGAAGAGGTTGAAGAATAAAGTGGTTCCTCTTGTGCACGTACAGTGAAAGCACAGAAAGAGATCTGAGTGTACGTGGGAGACTAAAGAAGAGATGAGACAATATTACCCACATTTGTTTGAGGAATAACAGGTTTCGGGGATGAAACCTATATAAGGAGGGTGGACATGTAACACCCGGTTATTTTCATTGAAGTCAAAGTAAGAAGAATAAAGTGAAGGAAAAGAAATAAAAGGAAGAAAAGACTTTTTACCCAAGTCAAGAGGTAAAAAGTGATTGGGTAGTGAGATTGAGATTCTCACTTAGGATCGAATATAATGATTAAGTTAATGATTGAATGGCGGAATCATACAATCAAGACACATTCAATGTAGAACAAATTTCTCATATATGCTTGGTATATATTAATAAAGGTGATTGATTACAATAACTGTTAGGGTTTAGCAAGAAAAGTAATAATGCACCTAGGGAATACAAACAAATATTCTAATTGTCTATTTTCTGTCTCTTTTTTCACACACCTCATGTACGAGGTTGTCTAGTCTATTTTTAAGCAGACAAGTTTCCTTTTACAAAATGACTAAACTACGCTAACCTATTACATCAGAACTAGTCTAAGTCTTCATTCGCATTTCTTGTTCATCTGCATTGGCAAATGCGGATGAGTTGACTTGATCAACATTTCTTTACTTGATCTTCCGCATTAGTATGTTGGTCATCCGCATTGGTTAATGTGGATGAACAAATACTTATGTGCATTTGTCTGGTCATCCGCATTGGCAAATATGGATGAACAAACACTTGTCCACCTTCTTCTAAGCTATCCGCATTTGTTAATGCGGAAGAACAAACACTTGTCAGCATTCTTCTAAGCTATCCGCATTTGTTAATGCAGAAGAACAAGCACTTGTCAGAATTCTTTTAAGCTATCCCCATTTGTTAATGCTGAAGAACAAACACTTGTCAACATTCTTCTAAGCTATCCGCATTAGTTAATACAGAATACCGAACACTTGTGAGCATTTGTTTTATGACTTTTGCATTAACAAATACAGTTAGCCATACTTGGTTCTATTCAGCATGATCTTAATCTGCATTAATTCTTGGACTTGTGGAAACCTCAGCAAAACAACCATCAACTCACCAATTGAATAGGCATGTATGGTCCTTTCAGGGTCTAACAATACTCCCCCTAAGGATCATACAGCCAATGTTTTTCAATGTTTGGGTGTTGATTGAGGTTGTGAAGATTCTACTGGGTCTTTTGGAGGCATAAAAGGTGTTGCTTGAGTTGGATCCAAAATAGCCTTGATCATGTTGACAAAGTCTGTTGATTCTGACATCCGTATTTACACTGTAGCGAATACGGATGTGAAAATTTTAATTATTTTGATTAACCGCATTTGTTTACTGTTGCAAATGCGAAAGAGTTAAACTTATGATTTTAGGCTCCGCATTTGCACACTATAGAAATGCGAAAGTTTGAACTTATGATATTAGGCAACCGCATCTGCACACTGTAGGAAATGCGGAAGTTTGATTACTTAAGTTTCCTTTTATCCGCATTTGTGTACTATGGCAAATGCGGAAGACAAAGTTCATCGGCATTTGTTGACTGTAGCAAATGCGATAGAACAAAATTTTCACATTTACGTAATCATCACCCATTGTGACAGAAGAGATTAAGCACTTGTTTATTTCTGTTTTAATGTACACGAAACTTGAAGATACATATCCACAAATGCGGTTGTTGATTAAATCAACAAATGCGGATGAGTAAAACAAATGTGGAAGTGTAACTTTTATCTGTATTGACAAATGCGGTTGAACATTTTTGTTCCGCATAGATTTTAACACTTCAAATTTTCATGTATACTTTTAACACACTAATATAGTAGAGTACAATCTTTGTACGCACTAGTTTTGCTTAGAAATAAAAAGTTACCCCTATTGGTAATAAGCATGGGTTACCTTCACCCGCATTAACCAATGCACTTACCTGTATTAACTTTTGAACTTAATCATAAGTTAATGTGTCTGTTTTGGTTTTTCTTGTTATGAAGAGATGTCATTGATTGAATTTTCTTATGAAGTTGTTAACAGTTGTCAATTCTTGCTTGGACTGATCTTGGACTTTTCATGCTTCCAAGAATCTGCATAGGCTGAGATACTATGGTATAACTTCTACATCAACCCATGCATTTTCTTTTTGTTTTGTTTTTGATTTTTAATAAAGTAATTTAAGATAGTAGAAATCTATACAATCTTAATAAAAAATTTTAAATTACTCCCCCTAAAGGTTATATCCACATATGGATAAAAACTTTAAAGATTTAAAAACGTTTTGAATATAATTTTGATTATTTATAATGAAAGAAAGATGTCTTTTATTGGGATCATATCAATCTTACATTACACATGTGCATCCTTTATGATATAATGGACATGTTTATGAACTTGATGATTGAAGGTATGTTTGTCCTCTTAAACTCATACGTAGTTGATATTTTGATGCAAGTGATATTTATCATGTTTTTGGTTGATATAATTATTCAATATGTACCTCACACACAAAAGCATAGAATGATCAACCATCCTTATACAATGCATGGTAGAACTGTTTCACAACTTTCCTTACTAGGTTACTTAAGTTATGAGAACTCATTTTCACTAATCCTAATTGGGATTCTTTTACTTTGATCCTTTTTCATGATGATCCATATTGGGATTCTTTTCACTTCACTTTGGAAGGTGATTCATGATGGGATTCTTTTGTATATTCACTTGGAATGTATTGCTTTTGTAGACTCATCCAATTTGGATGTGTTCCTCATTGGGAATATTTTGGATCAGTACATCTGCACTATGTGCATGTTTCATCAACTCTTTGCTCAGCAAAACAAAGATGAAACTGGGTGTAGGTGAATGAGATTCATAAATTATCATTACCTAGTGTGTTTAGGTTACTACACACACATGCACTCAGATAAGACAATGCATACCTGTACCTTGAGATGAGTGTTTCACTGTTGAATAAGATTTTAATTCACCATTGCATGTATCTTCTCTCCCAAGTTGAGCCTACCAACATATCTGGTAAGTCATGACAGTATTGAAATTTTTGAAATCACAATGAATGATATAACGACTATAATTATATCATTTCCCAATGATATCTATTCTTCATAAAATTGACTTCTTTTTATGTTTTTCTAGTATTTTGACATGTTTTTGATGCTTTGATTGGTTTTACTCAAGGTTAATCATGCCAATTGATTGAACCAGGAATTCAAACCTACCAGGTTCAAATGCCATAGTAAATAAATCAGCCAACTGATTTTCAATGGGTACTTGAATCAATTTGATCAACCCTTTTTCAGCATAGTCTCTCAAAGAGTGATATCTAATTTCAATATGTTTGGTTTTTGAGTGCTGAACCGGATTATTTGTTATGAAAACAGTTGTTGTGTTGTCAATGTGAATTGGTGTGTGCAAGAAGTTAAAATCATAATCAACCATCTAGTTTTGAATCTAGAGAACTTGAGAGCAACAGGCTGATACTGCAATATACTTGTTGATACACATATGTACCTAGATCCTGATCTCAATGTAATATGTCTTGAATGTCTTGCAATTATGTAATATTGGGTACTTAATGAAATGATAATGTTTGGTTGTGATTTATAATGTTTAATATTTCATTAATGAGTTGGGTAACCCATATTGACTAGATTATATAGGTTTGTGATTGTTTGAACTGATATACATAATGCTATAATAATGAAAACATTCAAACTTTGGTTAAGTGAAGTTCACATGTGTCCGACTGGACCATGCGCCCAAACAGTGGTCATGCGTCCGAATAGCCATGCGACTGAGTGTCCATGCGCCTAAATAATCCATACGCCTGAACAACTTCATGCAACTGAGTCAGTGGCACGACTGGATATTCAGTCGTGCGAATGGATCAACCTCATGGCTCATCGCACGATTGAACCATGCTAATGGTTCAGTCACCCGAATGAGCAACCCTAACCTATAAATACCACTTAACTCATGGAAAAACAGTAGCATTCAAAAAGCATTCAATCCACTTCAACTCCAGATGTACCCTAGCCATCCAGAAGCCTCTAAGTTCGTACTCCAAGTTCATAAAACGCTATAGATCGATTCCTAATCGATTCTTGACGTTAGATTCAATACATTATTGTGTCTACGTGCGTTCTCACTGATTGGATGCACAATTTAGTTTGGTTTAACATGTTAATTAGTTGGTGTTTCTTTCAAATACCAGATCCTAACAAGTGGTATCAGAGCTTTGGCTCTTGATTACGTGTTGATTCAATAGTTTTGATACAAAAAATTGTGTTTTTTCATCAAAAACACAATCTTTTTGTGTCTAACGGAGTCTTAGACATTTCCTGATCTAAAATTTTAGTTTTTCCGACATATGGTGATTAGGGTTTGTTAAAATTCGAGTTTCTACGACCAAAACACGTTTAACCCACGAATTATCAAACTTCAGCAAGTTCAGTCGCACGATTGGCTCAATCGCACAACTGAGTTCATTCGCATTCTCCAACCACACGATTGGACTCATTCGTACCCTCATTCGTATGACTGAGAACCTTATTCGGACTATTCAACCGCATTAGTTCATTCGACCGACTGACTCATCCGCATTTGTTCAGTCGCACGATTGAACCATCCGCATTTCTTCAATCGCCCGAATAAGCCCAATCACATCGCATACATCAGCAGTTTATTTTATAGTAAAGTTAAGTGAAATGGAGAACCAGTTTTCAGCATACACAACAAGTAGAGATACTCGTATTTAGAATCTACTATTGTTGGAAAACGAAGTGGGAATTCACAATAAACCCCCGAAGCTTATAACGTTAGACGACTACCCATAATGGAAGCAACATTTTGAAATCTACTTAAATGGAGTAGATACAAATCTATGAGAGGCAATAGAGTCGGGGTACACCATGCCAGTAGGAGCTGACGGAGTTAAACTTACTATAAGTGGGATGTCGGATGCTTAGAAGGTAAAACACAGCGCTGAGAAGAAAGTATACGCTTTGCTCACTCAGTCTATTCCGAAGGATATCTTCCATGAATCTTCGGAGTATACTCTAGCAAAGAAACTATGGAATGCTTTGGAGAAGAGGTATGACGAAAATGCCTCACTCAAGGCCATTAAGGCCAAAGCTTTGAAGAAGGAGTTTGACAACTTCTCTTCAATGGGAAAGGAAGGCCTGGATGATGTGATCGATAGATTCTACCACTTGATGAGTGAGATGCACACTCATGGAGTAACTACATCGATGGAGGATAAGGTATCCAACTTTGCTGATGGATTACCAGAAAAATGGGCTTCGTTTGTTTCAAATCTCAGATAGAATGGGATGCTCTCAAAGTTAGATATAAATGACTTCATTCTGAAACTGAGAGAAGAGGAGCTTAGGATGAAGTACAGAGCCCAAAAGGCCAACTACGATCAGAATCCTGCACTCTACAATGCAACTCCTCCGGTCAAGACATCTGGAGCACCACTGCAAACTGCCTTTGTCTCAAGCGCAACAATTCCAGCACAACCGTCAACTTTAGAGTTCGAAACGTCAGGGTCGTCTAGCACCCAGTATATAATACCTGAAGCTAGTGCAGCAAAACTGAAAACTGACAACTTCGGGAATGTGACTGTTGAGGTGGCCAAAGAACACATGGATCTCTTAGCTGTTGTAGTCCACTCCCATGATGGACTAGTTGCTTGAAAGATAGGAAATTATCACCTGGCAAATGAAGATTATGAACAGGTGGACGAAATGGAGTTGGAAAGAATGGACATAATGTGGGCTTTGGCAAATGCTGTCCGACGAGCTAAAAAGTTTGACAAAAAGACCGGACAGAACCTGGTTGCTACTAAGGACACAACCTTTGGCTTCGACAAGTCAAAGGTAACCTATTTCAACTGTGGTGAGAAGGGACACTTCAAGCGGGAATGTGTAAAGTCAAAGAAGACTGGGAATGGCAATCCCTTCTCATCATTTAATCGTCAGCACAAGGCCACATGTAGCAGTTCTACTTCATCAAGCAAGGACCCCAAAGCCTTGACTGCCAATGGGGATGAAGGACAGGACTGGAGCTTTCGGTTCATCTCACCGGGAGAGTCCAACATAGCTAGTGTGGAGGACATTGATGATGATTCTGCAAGTGAAGGAGATATAGCAGTAGAGATCGCGATGTCAAATTCTGAAGACAATTCAAATGTGGTCAACCACCTGCTTGAAGAAGAAAAATCTACATCAACATCAGAATCACTAGAACCATAAACAAAAGATTCAGCACTAATGGTTGATTCCTCTTCAACATCTCAGGTAAGTACTATTGACCAGTTGTTCAATAATCATATTTGTCTAGAATGCAATAAATTTAGAGAAAGTATAGATTTGAAATTTGCTAGGTTATAAGATCATAATGATAGCTTAGTAAAGGATCTAGAACTGTGCACTGAGGCAAATAGAGTGTTAAAACAAAACGAGCACAATTACAAGGAAAAGATAGACATATTGAATAAACAGCTTAGGGAACAGAGGTAGTTGCCTTTAACCAAGCAAATGACATTAGGTACTATCTGAACTCCCTAGACGACACTAAGAAGCAGAAAGCAGTTTTAGAAGTAGAAGTCAACTCTTTAAAACAAAAACTGCACAGTTGGACAAGCTCATCACACATTGTCCAACATTTAGTGAGAGAGAAAAAAACAATGGGGAGGGATTAGGATACAAAGTGGTTCCACCACCACCTGAGACCTTGATGAACACCAAAAGTAAACCGATTAATAATAACCCCATCAAGGATCATGTGGTGTCCACTCCTCTTGTTAGTGATCCAGATTCTGTAAGTAAATCAAATAAATCTGGCGCTAAACAAAAAGAGGCCACTTCTAAGGCAAAAGGAAAGATGCCTTGTGTTAACTTAGAAAATAAGTTTGAAAAGGTTTAGTTAAAGTCAGGTTCAAACAAAGTCAAATAAGAACCCAAAAGGACTATAAAACCCAATCAATCATGAGCGTCATGTCAAAGTCTAGGTAAACAACAAACACAAGATGTAAAACCAGTTAAAATAATTAAGTTTGTAAAACCAAATCATACATCTAATAAAGAAGTGCCTCAATCAAAACACAATAAGGTTGATAGCGTGACATCTATATCTCCACCAAAACATATAAACTGTAAAGTTGAAAGCAGATCCTACTATAATTGTGGAGAGTATGGTCACATAGCGTCTCATTGTCTTTATTATCAGACACCGAGGAGGAAAGTAGAACTTTCAGTACCTACACCTAGATATTTTAAAAGGAACTCAGTGATGCCTCCTAAAAGGGCTAGTGAACCCGCAGTTCAATCCATCAGCCAGTCCTCTATTTATCACAAACAAACCCTACACAAAGCTGGTCTATGGAAAGAAAAGTCTGCCTCAGTGTCTGAAAATGAGAACAAACAGCAATCTGGGCCTCCCTTGACCTCAAAGGGTCAATGGGTTGAGTTTATGATGTATGATGCCTCTGGGAAACCCAAGCCAGTGAAGGCTTGGGTTCCTAACATGAACTAATGTTTTCATTGAATGTGCAGGGTGTTCGTTACAGTGCTGAGACTAACACGTGGATTGTAGATAGCGGAGCATCCAGGCACATGACAGGGAACAGAGCTCACTTATCAAACGTATGAAAAATCAAAGAAGGGCATGTTTCATTTTCTAGAAACAAAGGCGGGTACATCATAGCCAAAGGGGAAGCGGGAAATGAGAAAGTTAAATTTGATAAGAAGGACTACGTGATCCCGGAGGACCAATTCCTAATGTCAGCTTCAAGATATAATGATCTTTATGTTTTGGATCTCTCAAAGGCCTCCACAACGGATCATGAAGTTCAATACTTCTTGTCCAAAGCTATTGAGAAGGACTCCATCTCCTGGCATAGGAGAATGGGACACATAAATCCGAGGAAGATGAATCACTTGGTCCAGAATGATCTAGTGAGGGGAGTAAATGTCAAAACTTCCAACTCCCTGATTTCTGTGTTGCGTGCAAAAAGGGCAAACAGACAAAGAAGTCTTATAAGGAAAAGAAGTTCATTCTATAGAACTTCCTCTTGAGCTCGTTCACATGGATCTGTTTGGTCCAGTCAGTACAAGAAGCATCGCAGGCGACTTGTATTGCTATGTAGTTACTGATGACTACTCAAGATTCTCTTGGGTAATGTTTCTGAAATCCAAATTAGAAACATTTGAATTCTTTAAGGAATTAGTAACTACACTAGAATCCCTATACAAGATGAAGGTACGACAGGTGCACTCAGACACAGGACCGAGTTCAAGAATCAGTGGATGGAGGCCTATTGCAAGGAAAAGGGAATTGTGCATCAATTCACCTCTGCCTACACTCCTTAGATAAACGGGGTTACTAAACGGAAGAATCGCAGCTTGATAGAGACGGCATGGACTATGCTGCCAGACTCGAAACTGCCTATTCAATTTTGGAATGAAGTAGTGGCAGATGCGTGTTACACGCTTAATCGAGTTCTGGTAGTGAAACGCCATGGAAAAATGTGCTAGAAGTTACTACAATGACGTAAACCTAACTTAGAGTATCTCGAGCCGTTTGGTGCTCCGTGCACCCTGCTGAAGAAGGTTGATGAAGGGATCTTTCTAGGATACAACATACCGAACAAGAGAGTTTACAACAACTCAACGGGACAAGTAGAGGTGTGGTGTAATGTTGATGTTCAGAGATACATCACACCACCTGCTGGAAAAGGGCCTGCTTACTTCTTCGACTATGATGGATTTTTCAAGTCCTTCAACATACCTCTTTCTGCTTCAGAAGACGAGTTGGCAAGTAAGATGATGTATGATGTCTTGACAACACCGTCTCAAGACTCAACACCATCCAGTTCACAAAGTCAATCATCTACCAACTCAGGGGGAGCACTTGATGTGAGTGACTCTTCTTCTGATGAAGAAAATGATCCGAACAACCAGGGTGTACAGGTTCCCCCTACAACAAGTCCACAAGCATCTCATAATGATGCGTTTGAGACTTCGGAACCTCAGACTCCTATTGCCTCAGATTCAGACCCAAGTGTTCACAATCTTGATTTTGAGGTAGTAGTTCCAACAACTCCTGGCTCACGTCTAAACGTCTATCATCCTTTGGATAATGTTATAGGAGATGTGAGATCAGGGGTTCATACTAGAAATCAGCTATACTCAGCTGATTATGCCTCTGTGATGAAAAAGGGATACCTTCACGACGGTGCCTACCACTGCTTTGTGTCTTAATTCGAGCCAAAGTATGTTAGTGAAGCACTAAATGATGAAGCTTGGGTGAGTGCCATGCAAGAAGAACTTCTTCAGTCTAAGAAGTTAGGTGTATGGACTCTAGTAGATAGACCTAAAGGTGCTAAGGTCATTGGCACTAAATGGTCATGAAATGCAAGAAAGATGATCAGGGAGTGATCATAACAATGCTCGGCTTGTTGTTGAGGGATTTCGACAAGTTGAGGGCAATGACTACAATGAAGTGTTTGCACCCGTGGCAAGAATGGAAGCAATCCGCAACTTCCTTGCCTATGCATCGTATATGAAGATCAAAGTATATCAACTAGATGTGAAGAGTGTGTTCCTTCATGGTAAGATCTGAGAGACAGTGTATGTCAGTCAACCCGAGGGATTTGAGGATCCATATCATCGGGACAGAGTTTACAAACTCGACAAGGCACTATATGTGCTTCCTCAAGCTCCAAGGGCCTGGTATGAGAAACTCTCGACTCATCTTGTGAAACACGGTTTTCGCAGGGGAGTCATTGACTGTACATTGTTTTTCAAAGAAAAGGATGGAGATTTACTGCTGGTACAAATCTATGTCGATGACATAATCTTCGGTTCCAAGAACGAAGAATATGCAAAGAGTTTGAAGCAGTAATAAGGCGGAATTTGAGATGAGTGCATGGGGGAGATGAATTTCTTTCTTGGGTTACAGGTGGATCAGACACCAAATGGGATTTTCCTACATCAAACCAAGTATGTAGGTGACATCCTTAGTCGGTTTGACATGGAGAATGGTTCTATAGCTGGCACTCCACTTGCTACAAACCATGATGTAGCACCCGATGAGAATGGTGATCTGGTAGACTCCACAATGTACCGAGGGATGATCGGATCTCTCATGTATCTCACTCCCTCACGACTTGATATCATGTATCCTACATGTTTATGCTCACGATATCAAGCAAAGCCTAAGGTGAACCATCTAATTGGGGTCAAAAGGATTTTTCGTTATCTGAAGGGCACACCCACACTTGGGTTGTGGTATCCTCATGATGATGACTTTGAGCTTACAGTTTATAGCGACTCGTATTACGGCGGCTGCAAGATGAACTACAAGTCTACCTCAGCAGGGTATCAGTTCTTTGGGAGAAGATTAGTGACCTAGCAATGTAAGAAGCAGACTTCGGTTGCATTGTCAACCTATGAAGCCGAATACGTTGCTGCTGCAAGCTGCTGTTCTCAAATCATATGGATTCAATAGCAAATGCAGGATTACGGTTTGCATTTCTCTTCTACTACTATCTTTGTTAATAACTCTGCTGCTATTGCAGTCACTAAAAACCCGATCCAACATCCTAAGACCAAACACATCGGAATCCAATATCACTTTATACGTGATTACTTTGAAAAGAACTTAATCGATGCGTCGTGTCTAGTTTCTTAATTTTTTCAATTTTTAATTTTATTAATTTTTTCAATTTTCAATTTTATTTAATTTTATTCTCTTGTCTTTGTTTAATTT